>JADRCH010004153.1:0-39617 GCA_019843965.1 Rhynchomys soricoides
TGTTGGTCCATACATTGTTTTTTGTCCTCTGTTATGACCTCTCCCTCCTTACCTTGACCATATTGTACCCCAGATGTGCAAGAGGGACATGGAGAATCGCCAAGCCAGACAGTCTTCATCTGGACAGAGTCAGTTCTGGCGGCATGTGGGATTCCATATCCACTATGAACTGTGAGAGAAACTTTTTGGGAGCTCTTCGTTTGTTTGTATGTTTACTTGTTTGTTTTGGTTTTTTATTTGTCTTTCTGGGGTGTTTGAACTGGACAAAGTGTCAGTCATGCTGATGAGGGTTTTTGTTAACTAGATACAAGCTTGAAACATCTGGAAATTAAGGGCTCTCCATTGAAAAATGTCTGTGTAATCTTTAAGAAATCTTGTGGGCATTTTCTTGATTACTGATTGATATTTGTGAGTCTCTCCTACTGTGGGAAGGGCCACCCCTGTGCAGGTCATTCTGGAGCATAAAGAATGCAGGCTAAACAAGCCACAGAGGGCAAGCCAGTAAGCAGCATTTCTTCTTGGCCTCTGCTTCAGCTCCTGCCTCCAGTGTCTGCCTCCACTTTGCTAAATGTTAGACTGTGAGATTCAAAAGGAAATAGACTCTTTCCTTACCAGCTTGCTTTTGGTCATGATGTTTTGTCACAGAAACAGAAAGCAGGCAACAGAAGATGGAGTGATATAACCCATCCAAGCATTTCTAATATTCAGTTAACAAATGAGGCTGTCGAACCTCCTGATTATTAGGTCAATTACATATTTATTCATTTATGTATTTATTTATCTATTTTGTTTCTATTTGTGTTAATCATATTAGGGTGCATATGGGGACTTCAGAGGATAAATTGTATAGTTATTTGGTTCTGTCCTTCCACTGTATGAATCCTGGGAATCAAATATGGGTCATCTATCTTGGGGTCAAGTGCCATTATCCACTGGGCATATCATTTCTCTCCACCACAGAAAATAAACTATTTAAACAATGTGGGGCACAGAATACAGGGGAGACATATATATATATATATATATATATATATATATATATATATATATTACCAAGTACATTTATTACACAGATTTAGAACATTTTTTGTTATCTGCACAGAACCTTTCATAAACTGCTAGGTATACAAATATACCATAGTGATGGCTTATAAAATCAAAATGGCTTTCTGTCTGTCTATCTGCCTGATTGCTCCTCTGTCTCCTCTCTCTCTCTCTCTCTCTGTCTCTGTCTCTGTCTCTGTCTCTGTCTCTCCCTCTTTGTTATTTTGTAGTTGCTGCTGGTGTTTGGGATTTGTATATTTATATGATTTTTTCTGAGACAGGATCTCATGTATCCCAGGCTAGCCTGTAGCTTCCTATGTATCTATAGAGGACTTTTTGGTGATTTAGTTGCCTGCAAGTTGCTCAAGCTACTGTAAGCAAGCCCACACCTCTGCTCCTGTGTGTTACTCCAATTAAACCAATTTCATCATGGAACTAGACTTGAGTAAGATTGGAATCTATCCATGTACTCCCACACTCAACACTCTGTTTCTGTCTGCCCAAGGTGTCTGAACACCTAGGAAACAGTTTGTGTCAGTGGCATATGCTCTCTACAAAGGTATTAGGGTTCGGTATGCAATGGTCTATAACAATTCTATTTCTTTAGTGACCCTGCTGCATTCAGAGTGATGGGGCAGTGTCCCAAACAGCCTGCAGCCAGGTAGGAAAGACAAGGCAGGCTGAGGAGATAACACATTTTGCAAAATGTACAAGCATGACGACCTGAGTTCGATTTTCATACCCACATCAATTGCAGACGTTCTTAAGCTTGTTTGTCATCAGCACTGATGGGGTCAAGGCCCACAAGTTCCTAAGACTTGCTGACCAGTGCTAGTCTAGCCTCATTTGTGACCTTTCAAAGGTTATGGTAGAGTTCCAAAGACATGCCTGTATGCACACATGTCATACATGTGAACACTTGAACACACGTGGATCTATACATAATCACTCTTTTAAAAGACCATATGGATAAAGGGCAACTCTTAACACATTCACTTAGTCATATCACATCTTATGAAGGATTTTACAACATAGACTCAAGGGAAGCCCAGCACACAACAGATCATGCTAATAGGTTGTAACCCATCTTAATGGTATTTAGCAATGCTAAACAGTGTAAATTGCCCCAGTGTCCCAGCAGATGTGGGTCCCTGTACTAGGTCTTCTGAGCACTCAGCAACCTCTGAATGTACCTTTTTCAATATCTTATAGCTGGAGACCCTGGAAGCTTGCCAAGCTCTAACTTCTGTCTTTGTGACTGTTCAGAGGCAGTGGACTCCTACATGATCATATTTCCTTTATTTCTGTCAAGTACCAGCTTCCAGATGTAGACTAGCAGAGCAAGAGGTGTTCATCAACATTTCTCACCAGACCTCTGAGCTCCTGGGAGAACTGTTCTTACTCCCTGAAAATTTGTTGGAACAGTTCAGCATATTCCCTTCTCTCGGAAGATACTTCACCAAGGCCAGAGTAGTCAGCAGGCCTGCAGCTTAGATGCCCAATTTTACACCCCCACATTCCCATGGGTTGTGCTCTTCTTAAAAGCACACTCTGCTCATTGCAAACCCGAACTGCTGTCACTGGTTGTATCTGAAGCCAATCAACTCACAGTAAATGGCATTGAGAAGGCAGGCTAGTCAGGATGGCTGTGACTGACTAGATACATTGTAACGTGAACCAGGCCAGAAGAAAACACGTCCAGGTCATGGGTCAATGCTTTTGTTCTTAAAACTGAACCAAGCAGTTAAGCCCAGAATTTCCAGAAGCAGGAGCACCGTCAACGGCATCCAAGCTATGGAACCTCGAGAAGTCACCCAGTCGTCTCATCTGAGAGATGATCAAATTAAAGAAAACAATGGTGAGTATATGGGTGGGACAGATGTTTTAATTGGCTGTCATTTTATAGACTAAAGTGGACAGACACTTGCCGGCTCAGTCTGCAGCCCTTCCTTGTCCCTCCCTGCTCACCCTGGACTCTGATTCCCCGATCTTTCTCTTCTTGTTTCCTTCTTCCAGAAGCAACTGCATGGATAGTCTTACAGGATAAGAAGGAAAGAGAGGAGAAAGAAGGTGTGCAGGGCTACCCTATGTTGGGGGCCACAGCTGCAGAAGGAGAGAGTGCAAATGAAGAAGAATCCAGAGATGAAACTCCTGCTGGCAATTCAGCCTCTGTAGATGACATAAGCCATGATGGCGGGACCAGCAGTGATGGCCAGGATAAAGACCAACGGGAGGAGCCGATCCCTGGAAGGACAGAGAGCTTTCTGGCTCTCCCATGTCCACCAGGCCAGCTGCCCCGCAACCGCTACAGGTTCACCGAGTTCCTGGAGCACATTTTCCAACGAAATCACTATCCTAGTGCTGCAGCCAGGTAAGAACATTGTCTGGCTTGTGCTTGGGAGCACCAAATGCTCCGGAGAGGCATCTGGATCTTTTCTTCCCCTCCTGAAATAGAATCTACCTGCAGACTACAGGCTCCCACACCCTAGTCTTTTGCACTTTGGTTCTGGGATGAGGTGGGGGAGGACAAACAGGAATGAAGTTATTTTCAAGCAATATTCAAATGAATCAGAGTAAGGTTTGAACAGGGGTATAAAGTCTGAAGGTGGCTGAGGAAATACAGGGTGGTCTTTGTTTAAAATTTAATCGTAAATCGTGTAGTTTTTGCATTACATTATTTTTATAAGTGCGTCAGAAAATTTTTCTTAATCACTGATTGGATTGTTAACTGTTGAATATTTTGCAGGATGGGGGAGGGTGTATTCTTCACCTTAAAATTTCAAGAAAAACAAAATTGTTCCTAAAAACAAAATAAAGTTTTGGGCTGGTGACTTGTATGTAGCCTGAGCAACAGAACTGAAGCTAGAGGCTCAGTGCAAATTCCAGGACATCTTGGTCTAAAGCCAGATCAGTCAACCAATCAATCAATCAAAGCCATTGGTGGTAGTCCTTGTTTGTAATCACACCACTTAGGCACCTTGGAGGTGGCAGAATGAGGGTAAGAAGTTCAAGGTCATCCTTAGCTACATAGCTCCAGGAGGCCTGTGCCACAGGACGCTTCAAACAAAAGCAAGCCTTTCAGGAGCTGGGATTGCCAAAGGGCAACACCACTGCCTGTTTTTCCCGCTCTCTTCCCCTCTCCCTTTTCTTCCTCCTCCCTTCTCCTACCTCACCCCTCTCCTTCCTCTCTTCCCACCCTCGCCCTCCTTTTCTCCCTGTCCTCCTCCTCTTTTGCTGAGTGATTGCTCACTCTCTAGCCCAGATCGGCCTGTGCTGCCAGCCTTGTAAGACCTTCAACACTGTTTTGTGCCTGCTGTGGTTTTATTATTTTGTGGTTTAGTATTTAGTATCCAAACAGTAGTTGGATATTTTTGCATGGTATTTCAACATCAGAAATTCCCATGGGCTTTCTTTTAATCCATTTTCTTCTATTTGATTTTATCTTTCCAGCCCAACCGAGTTCGTAAAATCTTTCCTTGTGTATTTTTGTTCACAGTTGTTTGTTTTCTTTTTTTTTTTTTTTTGGTGGACAGAGTCCCAGGCACCACCACATGCTGATGTCAGTAACATGTCTTGTGACGTTTTCTGTTTCACTGATTTTCAAATTGTGTCTGGGCATCTCAGGGACATATTCAGTTTTTCACATTTTAATCTACAGCAGATAGAAAATTGTTAGTAGAAATACCTAAAAGGTATCAAAATCTTCAAGGTGAATGTCACAGAAGGGAATGGTGCCAAATGTTTAAAAACAGATATAAAATGCCCTTCTTATTTTTATTTTATCCATGAGGCCAAATACTGAACATTTTCAACTTGTGCCCACAGAAGGGAGCTCGCGAGATGGATAGGTGTGACAGAATCCAGAGTGGAGGTCAGTAACTAGAAAAAAGATAGCCCTTCTAGAACTTGCTTCAGATCGTGAATACCTTTGTCCAATGGTATTTGTTTATTTTTACTGTTCTATATTTGGGAAATGAAGGTATTTTGTTTTGTTCTGAGGCAGGGTCTCTCTACATAGCCCTGGCTGTCCTATGAGACTAGGTGGACCTCGAAGTCACAGAGATCCACCTGCCTCTGCTGGAATTAAAGCAGGCATGTGCTATCATGCCTGGCTGGGAAATGAGTTTTGAACATTGCAGGGTTTATGCTTGAAAAATGGAATAAGAAAGTTCCACAATACAAAATGTCTCACTTTCAGAGGGAACATGACTTCCCAAATGGAAGAAAAAAATGTATATAGTATTGAACTGTATGGAGTTCATAACCCCCTGGGGGATACAGACTCAATTTGGATTATAGTTAGTTAGGTGTACTAAGGTTGCTAACAGGACAACAATCTCTGAGCCACACTTGAGTTTGCCCAGTGAAACTGGGTGAGGGAAATTTTTTAAAAAGGAAATCACAAGAAACCTCGAGTATCTTGCAGAAGCCAGCCAAGAATTGTTCTGCTCTGCCAAGATTAGGTAGTCAAAAAAGCCTCAAAATAGTCCTTGAATGTCTGCACAAGCCTATTATAGAAGCCAAAAAAAGAAGTTTGTCAAATCATAGTAAATAGATGGTCCTGGCTGTATATTTTTGGCTGGGTGGAGTCACTGGGTCAGGGTTACTGGGAACTTATCTTCCAGGGACTGGAGTCAGAGACAAATGGCTAGTGGGTACCAAGATGATGCTTAGCATAAAATGGACTTTCTTTAGCTGTCACAGAAACTGTTTTCCTTAAATATAAGGAGACTCTACTATAGTATGCATTTATGAATAAATTATTAATACACATTCTAAATTACAAAATACATATTCATCTTATGTACAAACTGTTGTACAAATTAAATAGATATGTAGGGGATATATAAGTCATTCACATTAGTGCAGTTTAGGTGATAATGAATTATTTTAAATAATAAACTATACTAAAACTCTATACTTATGGAGGGAGTTTATAAACATTCAGACCTTGGGGTACCCCCTCATGGAATTAGAACAAGAAAGAAGGTTCTTTCATGGAATGTAAAATCTCACTGGTATAAAAACTTACATGACAGATTCTTCAGTTATGATCCTGATTATTCAGTACACTAAGACAACTGCTTTTTCTCTTTCATTGTAGAATTGGTTTAAGAGTAGACGAGCAAAATACAGGAAATACCTGAGGATGTAAGGGCTCTGAAGGGCTCCTCGTGGTACTTGCTGCAGCTGCACCTTTCCCTAAAGATTGTGGAGGAGTGCTAGAGAACCACCTTTGCCCAGGACACAGAAGCAGATGAGATTTTGCTGCCACCAATGCATTATTTTACCAGTTCTCCTCTCCTCTCTTCTTCTCTCCCTCTCTCTCTCTCTCTCTCTCTCTCTCTCTCTCTCTCTCTCTCTCTCTCTCCGATCCCACCCTTATCTCTTCAGCTCTTTTATTTGCAGTAAAGTAAAATCCCAATATATTTGCTTCATGAATCTTTGGGGATTGTTAGTATGTGTGTAAATTATCAAGAAAATACCATTTAAAAAGAATGACAAAGTTCTCTTCTACAAGGTAACCTCACTGAGCATATCACAGACACATTTCAAGTGTGAGAGTGGGCTTTCTCTGACCACGTAGTCTCTTTTATCTACCTCCCCCTCATAATAGATCTGTTCTTTTTTTTTTCCAGAAATATTGGAGAAGACAATGTTTAAGTGTGTGTGTCCGGAGGGGGTCAGGGGAACTATGTGGGAATCTTACTTTTAGATACAACACAAAAATTATGAAAATTAAGCCAACATCTTTTGAAGCTGCACTGAAAGAGAAACCATCTCCTATTGAGTACATTCAAATTGTTTTGGATGTGCAATCTCAACATATTTACATAAAGTCAGTCAGTGAACCTTTTGTGTGTATGTGCCCAAATACATGTTCATGTAGGAAGTATATATGGACTAGAAGGTGTGTTTGTGTGTGTGTGAGAGCACGTGTGCTCGTGTGTGTGTGTGTGTGTGTGTGTGTGTGTGTGCGTGTCTTCATGTCAGATGACCTTAGATACTGTTCCTCAAGTTCCATCCACTTGTCTTTTGAGGCAGAGTCATTCACTGGACTGGAACTCACCAAGTAATCACCTGCTTTTCCCACCTCCCCAGCTCTGTGATTACAAGGACATGTGGTCACTTCTGACTTTTAAGCATGGCTTCTGGGGATTGAACTCATGTTCCTGTATGTCCCTACACTTGCAAGACAAACACTTGCCAACTGAACTGTCTCCTCAGCGCCAGTAGACATGATGATCTCATGTGAAAGAAATCAGTTCTTATGGCCAGATGATAAGGGCCTTCATTTGCTAGTGTCAGATTATGTCAATGCTGAGCGGCATGTGCCTGTGGCGGATTTCTGCCGTCTGCCAAGGCTATAAAGTGGACAAGTTTAGTGAGTAATCCAGGTCCTATTTTATGATCCATGACAGCAGAAATTATCAGTAGCCCCAGGGGATCCAGTCTCTGCCATGGCCAGAGGAAATTAACTTTCTATTGCCAGCTCCAGATGTACCACCTGCTCTTGTTGAAATTCATGCTCCCTGGGTACCTGCTGGTCTCCCTAGTTGACATTACAGGCATGGGGATTCCTCTGTTGCCTAAGGATCTATAGAATCTATTTGCATTAAACCATTAAGTTTCTTCTGCTTTTCTATAAATACTTGCTGAAGATGGAATTCTATGGTTGCCTATTAATATAATTTAACCTCGAAGCAGTATTTTGATGGTGTGGGTCCCAAGATTGTAATTAATTGTTTTCTCTAGTTATCTTTTATAACATATAAGTTGGTAACATTATAGGAGGGAAGTTGTGGTTTTAAACAACTGGAAGGATGATAGATAAAAGAATATTCTTAAATATGTAAATGATGCTAAAAGCGCAGCTCTAAAGTAATGTTCACTTCTGTCTGATTAAAAGCCCTTGGTATTTGTTTCTACTGGGAGTTTGCTAGTGGTGTGGTTTCTTGGGAGAAGGAGTGAGCCTTACCCTTGGCAGGCCTAGTACTGGATAGCTGTGGTCTCAGTGCAAGTCATTGAAATATTCATTTTGTCAAAGTTGTTGTATGATTTTCATACCAAACTTTTGGAATGTTCTTAAAATCAAGGAGATGCATTTTTTGAATTGTACCCTCTGGGAATTCAAGTTTCCATTGACTTCAGTTTAAATATGTATTTTGCTAAGTTTTAGTACTTAATTTTTTACTCCATCTTTGAGAGTTGAATGTCAGCCCATCTTTATGTCTATTTGGTTGTGAAAACAGATTCTTTCTCTTTGAAATTATTCTCTGGAGCATTGTGGAGTTCTGAGCCTGCCTATGAACCACACACTCTACTCTCCAGGCTGTGGAATTTCTCACATGCTCATTTAGATGATCACATGATCATACCTGTCTGTGCATAACTTTGTTTCTGATTTCAATATATTCTAGTTATTGCTATCTAATTATCTTCTAGAAGGAGCACTGGGACAGCAGACTCAGCTGTTAGTAAAATAAAACAAGTCTCTTAGCTCATCATAAGAAAACCACCAGACTTCAGTAGGATTTCTGTGTTTTGTTTTCTGAGACAGGGGCTAATGTATCCCATGTTTGCCTTCAATTTTCTATATAGTCAAAGATGATCTTGAACCTCTGATCCTCCTGCTTCCACCTCCCCAGAGCTGGAATTATAGCTTTACATCACCATGCCCTGTTTTTGAGGTGCTAGGGATCATACTCAGGGCTTTATACATGCCAGCCAAGCCCAGTCTCACAGCATCAGATCCCCAAACTCCAGTATGAAGCAGATATAGTACATTATCAGCACTTGGGAAGGTAGAGATGGGCAGACATCTTTGAGTTTGACACAATCTACATAATGAGTTCAAGTCCAGCTAAGGCCACATAGTGAGACCAAGCCAAATAAAACAAAATACCTAATGTTATAATTACAAGTAGAAAGGGACTGGTTTAACATTATAGAATCATAATCAGAGAACGCATAAGATAACTTTGTATGTCACTGATCATTTAGATTGCACAGACTATTTCTTATTGCTTTAATTATATGAAGGGATGAAGTTGTAAATCAGGATTATATTGGTTGCCCAGAACTCACATTCCATTCCTAGCACTGCAAAAAATAATCTTCCTGAACAACCTACTCAGAGCATAACACCCACACTCATCTTCACAAACCCTCAGTGAGCACCAACTTTGTGTCAGGCACTGTGGTACAATTAACCATTTTCTATATTAACAGAAGCAAGAAAATAAAATAGGCCTAGATGTCCATCAACACATGATTGGGTAATGAAAATGTGTAATACTTTCTGTTGCTGTAATAAAACACTCTGACTAAAAACAACTTAGAGGATGCAAAGATTTATTTCAGTTTATAGGTTACAGTTCATCACTAAGGAAAGTCAAGGAAGGAGCTCAATCAGGGACTTAGAGGCAGGAACCATGGAGTAACACTACTTGCCAGCTCCCTCACAGGTTCATGCATAGCTAGCTTTCTAACACAGCCCAGGACCATCTGCTCAGGGAATGGTACAGGTCACTGTGGGCTGGACTCTCCTATATCAATTAGCAATAAGGACAAAGCCCTACAAGCATACCCAAACCATGGTCTGATCTGGACAGTCTCTCATTTGATACATTTTCTACTTGACTCTAGGCCCTGTCAAGTTGACCAATAAAACCAACTAAGGTATGTTACATGTACACAATGAAATTTTATTCAGCTATGAATAAAAACAAAATTATGAAACTTTCAGGAGAAAAGATGGAACTGGAAAAACATATTGAGTAAATAAATTTATGTTTATAAAGGCTAATACCACATATTCTTTCTCATATACAGATCTTAACTTCCAATTTTTAATTCATGGATATATATGTGGTGGTTAATGTATGTAGATGCCAGGAAACTAGAAATGGACCCATGTGGCAGGAGGAAGAAACTTAAAGGGAGTGGGAGAGGAAAAGTAATACAGTATATGTGATATTAAAATTGGAAGAGACATACCAGAGGTAGAAAAAGTTTAAGCAGGAATGGGGTAAGGCAGGAAGATGGAAGAAAGGAGAGGCAAAAGAAGAAAAGGAGAGGATGAAAGAGATGGTCAAATATAACTATGTACCAAACACCATAAGAAAACCTGTCACTTTATCAGCTGATTAAAATTAAGAGCAAATGTGGACCTACTGTAAGACTCTAAGTGAGCCTTAGCTACCAAAAGACCCCCAACTGAGATTGGAGAATGGAGTTCAATGCAAAAGCAAGAGGTTTATTGTTCTAGCATGCTGGGGTCGTCCTACACCCAGAGAAGAGGCGACCCCTTCTCTTTCTTTCATAAGCTTTTTATACAATTTTGAAGGGCAGATTATAGCAACAGCAATAAGACATGTAATGATTGGTGGTTCTGGTGACCTTTACAGTAATTGGCTGGGCAGGGAGGGGGACTCAGGGATCTTCCCTAAGGCCTGGTAGGAAGTTCCAAGTCAGGGCTCTCTCACTACCAGTCTCTGAGATGTTATTCAACACTTAAAACAAAGAGGACCAGGCATTTTGAATTGATGCTTTTCTGTTTCCATTAGAGATCATTTAACTAAGCAGCCCGTGGGACTATTTCCTCATTCCAGGGCCTGAAGACTTATAAATTCCTTCTATAAGCATAGAATTTAAGCTTGAATTTTACTACTGAAGATAAGTTGGTATCACAGAGTTCCTATCAATATAAATATTTTCTATGTCATATGTAACCCTAATATGACTTACACATACAATCACTATCTAAAGGACACTGGTTTTAGCAATCAAACACTCTAAGTTTCAAATGTGTGTGTTTCACATACATGTATACATAGTTTATATATTTATATGTGAGATATAACATTTCTGATTTAGAATGAATGTGTTCATATTTTTCTAAGGCATATAAAGGTGTACGTGAAGAATAAAAGTAGTTTGTGATATTCTTTGCTCCTTGAGGAAATCATCTTGGAAATGGCCAATTTTCATATGTGGGGGCTTTCTTGTGCCATTGTGTACCCACAAAGCCTGAAAACTCTTAATCTTATTTTGCACAGGGAGCTGAACAACAGATGTGAGTTCTCCAGTGGCTGCCCTTCCAGATTGCTGTCACGGGATATGTTGACCTACACTCTAGCTTCAGTCAGTCATGTGTGTCCATCTTACAAGGCTCTTCCTGAGGGCAAATGCTGCACATGTTCAGGACCTGGAATTGCAAACCAAGTGAAATATGTAAAGTCCATTTCATATTGATTTGTAAATATTTCTCCCATCAAATCCCCACGTCTACACTATTCTCTAGCATTCACCTTGAAGCTTTCCTTGAGAATTAGTTTTAATTATGGACTTGACACAATAAGAATCAATTTGGGAAGGGAGTCTCAGTGAGTGATCGTTAAAAGTAGGACCTGTGGTCTTGCCGGTGCAAGTTTTTCTTAATTGGGTTAAATGAGGTGGAAAGACCCTGAATGTGGCTGGAAACCATTTTGTGGGTTGGGCTCTGAACTGAAAGAGGTGAAAGTTAGCTGAACTCTGACGTGTAGGCATTCATTCATTATCCTATGTTCTTGACTATGCACATGATATGACTAGCTGCTTCATATCCCTGCCATCTGTTCTTCCTGGATTAATGGATTGGAATTGCGCTAAATATGAACCCTTTTACCTTTAAGTTGCTTTGGTGGGGGTTATTATTTTACCTAAGTAACAGGGAAGGAAACTCAAATATTTGCTTTAAGGATTTTCTCTCAGGCTCCAATTTTAAGGTGAGATTATTAAAAGATTATTGATATGAATTATTTTCTAATACAGTTAAAATACTAAAATTAATCAAAAATAGAGTCAATAATTAAAAATATTTCACAGACTTCAGACAAAGGCAGAATTCAACCACATACACTCTCAGCCGTACCTCAAGTTTCTCTCCCCTTTCTTCGTTTTTCTTTTTTAAAATTCATTTATTTTACTCTTATGTGCATTGGCTTTTTGCCTGCATGTATATCTATGTGAAGTTGTCAGATCTTGGAATTACAGACAGTTGTGAGAGGCCATGTAGGTGCTGGGAATTGAACCCAGGTCCTCTGAAGTATAGTCAGGGCTGAGCCATCTCACCAGCCTCTTCTCTCCCCTTTCTAACAGGACTATGTTTATAATAACAAGCATTGTTCAAACCAGATTCACTTAAATATGGAAAGATTAGTGGCTTTCCCCATCCACATAAATCAACGGGTGT
Source organism: Rhynchomys soricoides (assembly GCA_019843965.1). NCBI lineage: Eukaryota > Metazoa > Chordata > Mammalia > Rodentia > Muridae > Rhynchomys > Rhynchomys soricoides. The sequence continues at coordinate 12,281 of JADRCH010004153.1, forward strand.
ATCAATCATTTCCACCAAAACTCAACCGAAAGACAAAGGAGCCCAGACAGTATGGGTCTCCAACTGGCTTTATTTTAGTATGGGAAGAAAGGGACCTGGAGAGTAGCCAAATGCCACCCTGAACGAGGTTGTACTCCTAGCAAACTGCAGGGCAAGCAGGACAGGCAGTTTATCTTGCTGTAACTGAGAATGTGGGTCAATGAGCACCAAGAAGCCATTGGTATGCAAGCTGTATTTTGCTCTCTGTGCCTTCAGTGAAGGGCTCTGGTTTCTGTTGCTGATGTCCCTAGTCACAGCTTCTTGTTCCACCATCCTCGGAACCATTATGGTCCATGAAGTCTTGAGCAGCAGTACAAACATGGTCTTTTCCTCTTCTTTCTCATCTTACCCAATCTTCTGGACTTGTTCTGTCCTCTCAACTTCTGCTGCTGCTACTCCCTTAGCAGACTGACCCTATACGCTGTTTTTCTTGATTCTTCCCTCTCAAGTCAACAACATCATGGCTGCCCTCACAGCAATGGAAAGGAGGAAGCATGAAAGAAAAAATCAGAGGGATTTGTGGAAGAAACAGTGAAAAGATACGGAGTGAGCAGGCAAATGGGCAGCTTCTGTTCTCTTATTTCTCCTGGGCAACACTGACTTCTTGGATATCAGAAAAGAACTGGTCCAATCCAGGTACTAACCATACCTCTTTGTTCTTCCTTGACTTCTGGACCAAGCAAGAAGATGATATCAGAGATACAGCCTAGAGGAAGCTCCATGCCCTGACTCTTGTAGATGAAGCTATATGCCTCTACTGACTGAGATGAATCCCTTGCAGTTCATAAGTAAAAATTAAGGTGTGGCATTTATCCTCAAAGGGTTTATTTCTGAAGTTAGCTCAGATAAAAATGTCTCAAGGCATAAATGGCTCTCCTCACTGACAGTTTCTGTGGGTTGAGCCTGTGACATATATCAATAGCAGATGTGCAAGACTGTAATGAACATGCTTGCAAGAAGAGAGGTGCAGAACATGGGTGTCCAAGTTGCAGCTCAGTTGACATTTCTGGAATTGGTGCAATACTGTCTTGGAGTTTCTATTGCTGTGATAAGACACCATGACCAAGGCAGCTAATAGAATGAAGATCTTATTTGGGGCTCACAGTTCTAGAGGGTTAGGGTCCATAGTGGCAAGGACTGCAGGTAACAGGCATAATGGCTGGAAGCTGAGAGCTGACTATTCACACCTTGAACTGCAAGTAGGAAGCAGAGATAGCAAACTTAAAGTGGTACTAATCTTTGAGCTTTCAAACCCACCACCAGTGACATCCTTCCTCCATCAAGGCCATGTGTCCTGCTCAAATAAGGCAACCAAGTGAGTACTTTGTATTCAAATGTCAGAGACTATGGAGGACACTTCTTCACTAAACCACCACGTTCCACTCTCTGGATCCTTTAGTCTGATATTTTTTCCTGGCTGGAAGCTGCACAAGTTACTTACCCAAATCATGCAGTCCAAGCCTTACGGCCATTTGTCTTTTATGCACAAAACTTATATCCTGGTTGTCACACTTCAGTCAGCTCAACCCAGGTAACTGAGGAAGGCAGGGAAGTGTGGTGTTGGTGATTGGGATTGGTGGTAGTAGCAACTGACACTCTTCTCGCCATGCCCCCGCCCCTGCTGATAGGATTTACAGTGTCAGCACTAATGATATGAGCAAAATTTAATTTATCTGGGGCCAGCAAGAATGCCTGGAGAGAAACTCTAACTCTTTTAATTCTTAAGTGGCTGGTGATAAAGAAAAGGATAGAGAGAAGGTAATGCAAACACACACACACACACACACACACACACATGCATACTTATATACATACACATAGATGTATGTACATGCAGACATATATACACATACATATATTTGGTGGGTGGAGCAGATCCCCAACACCCACACTTTATTTTATATTTTTCTCTCAGGCTTTTTATAGCCAGTGAAGAATGGTCTCAACAACAAGATAGATGAACTCCTCAGTGATAGTGAGGACAAGCAGGCAAAAATCAAAAGCTTCCTTCTTCCATGTCCTTTTAAGTGGGCTGCCACCAGAGTATATGGCCCAGACTCAGGGTGGATCTTCTATCTTCAAATAATTAAGAAAATTGCTGGCATGATTCCACTTCAGAAGTAAATTGGGGCCTGAAGCCATAAGGCGAAGGTAACCATGGAGAAGGAGTTTTGGAGTATAGCAATGCATACCAAAAGGAGGTGTTTACCACCAACATTGGCAATGAATCTTTGCAGAAAAGACTTCTGAATAATTGGAAGATTTTATTCAGAGCTTTAAAAATGAAGTCACATCCGCGAAGTTAATCTGGTAAAACTCTTACATCGTAAGAGTAGACAAAGCAGAGGGCCTTGTAACTGTTACCTTTACTCTCTTCATCAGTGACTCCAAGCACAGCCTTTCCTGCAGCTTGGCTAATTTCCCTGTTCAACAATCTGTCTGAACCCAGAGCTTCCTTAGGACAAAAATACGTGTGACATTCATCTTTAACCACAGTATCGTAATGGACTATGAGTCCATATTCTTCTAGAAGAAAGTTGATACTGGTATCAAGTCTGGATTCTTTTCCTTCTCCTTACATCAGAAGGATATCTTCACCATTGCCAAGGTACTTTTTCTCCAGGACTTCAAACTCAGTTGAGCTACAAGAAAGTGTTGAGTGTCACAAAACTAGCAGTGGCTGTTGTCAACAGCCTCCATCTGATCCCCTCTTTACAGGCCTAATATGGCTTCTTACTGCTCAAATATCTACCAGTGCTTGGCTCCTGTCACATGTTCAGTGACCAGTACTTGCATAAAGGAGAAAACAAAACTAAATTACGGATGTTGTGTTCGAGTGGCTCATAATAAGAGACATCTACCTAACCAGATGGATGCTGAGGACCCAGAGATTTCTGACCAGCTCTGAGTGTGTCGCCAGAGAGATGAAAACCTTTGTGGCATTGTCAACCTCTGTGACCTGTCCATTTACAAGTGGGATACTTCCTGCCTCCCCAAGGTCATCAAGTCTTATGAGAAGCTAAATGTGAGGCATGACCCGCTCCAGCTCCATTTGAGATGCTGTTGCCAGCGCTTCAGCCGTTGTTCTTTCCTCCTGGTGTCAGAGAGTTACCAGCTCCTCCCTCGGCATTGTTTGACTTAGCTGAAACATTTTTCTCTAAGTAGGCAAGGCTTGTTCAGGTTACCAACAAGCACACTGACTACGATCTAGAGTTAGATGAAAGGAGGTACAGTGGCATCCTTGGAATAATCAGTAAACTTCTGAAGGATCTGCAGGATGCAAACTATATCCCTGGGCACATCTTCCAAGTGGTATGGTTCAAGATATTAAAGCAGGAGCCCCATTGAGGTGGGGACCCTTCAGGTGTTATTACCTCATAGCCTGTTTACAATATTCGCTGGTTCTCTAAGTACCTACTATGTGTCAACTGGGTGACTAACTAATGAGGGGGGAAATTTCTGTTGTAGCTGTAGGGTCCTGATAAACAGTAGCAGAGTATATGAGCAAGCATGAGTGTGCTAGGGATGGTGACTGCTGTGGTATAGACAAACAGAGCCAGGCCAGAGGGATCCAGTGTGGCAGCACTCAGGAAAGTGAGTAGACTTGGCTCAGTACACACTGAAGGCAGAATCTGGTGTGTTATCTGAACCAGAGACTTCAATGGCACTTGTGTGACACATGGCAGCAGGGGGCAGAATCCCTGTCTGAGAATTTTGAGAATGTCATCCTTGGGTTAGAATCAGATTTCAGGCTAGTTAATGACTATTTGTTCCAAGTAATTGTGATTCCAAAATGACGAGTTAGTATTCAAAACAATGAAAAGTTCCTATTTAAGGCTCTGAGCTGAAAAAAAAAAACTGTGCTTTTTGTCTCATTCTGATATTGATATAAGCAGAATGACAAATCAGAACTTCGGGACTGTACCTCTTTTTCTTTTTTCTTTTCTTTCTTTCTTTCTTTCTTTCTTTCTTTCTTTTTTTTTTTTTTTTGAGACAGGGCTTCCTCTGTGTAGCCCTGTCCACCCTACAATTCTCTGTGTAGATCAGACTGGCCTCAAACTCACAGAGGTCTGCCTGCCTCTGCCACCCAAGTGCCAGAATTAGAGGCGTGTGTGCCACTACCTGGCTGAGGACTGTACCTCTTAAAGGACATCCAGATTTTCTCTGTGGTTTGAATCAACTCCTTACCAAAATGTCTATAACTTTCTTTTCTCTAAGAACTTTGAAAGGTTTGTGAATCCTCTGGAGTGTGCAGATAGCTGATATTTCCTTATTGAAGAGATGATTCATTTGTTTAAGTTGAATCTATGATTATACTTTTATAGTTTATGGAAAAAATTCCTCAATAGTGTGACCAGCTTGACTCAAAACATACTCAAGTTGCTAACCAAGAATAGCCATGACATGTCCATCCCTAGGCAGGACCCTGTGATGATTTGTGTGAATGATTCAGTATCAGAGCTGCCTTCAGTAGAGAGCTGTCAGCCAAAACTAAAGAAGAGCTGAGTGTAAACAAAGCGAGGGGCACAGGCAAATGCAGTTTCCCTGTGAAACTTTGTCAGAGCTGTGAGGTAAGACTTCTGGGGGAGGACTTACTCCTCTGACACCTGGGGTTCCGAGATTCCCACCAGAGCTGTGGAAACGCTAGTCCAATAAGACCCCGACTACACTCTGAGTGGAGGTGAAATGCCTCAAACAGGCCTGCTTCCATCAGTGTGTCTCCACAGGCCACCATTAATGGAACTTTGTGACCTAAAGCTCCTCGCTTCTGGCTCCTGGCCCCTGGTCCCTGGCCCCGGACCCCTGGGTCCTGGCTCCTGGCCCTTGGTCCCTGGCCCCTGACCCCTGGCCCCTGACTCCTGACTCCTGGCTCCTGGCCCCTGACCCCTGCCTCCTGGCTCCTGGCTCTTCACACTTATCAGTCACAGAAAGCATTATTGGAATGGTGGGTACAAAGATGGCTCTCTATAGATCCTTCATGACCACCAAGAAAATGTGGCCTGAGACTCAGCGGGTAACCTGTGAGCATTGGATTCTTTGATTTTACCCATGCCATATGGAATGCCTGTTATTAAGCTGTGCCTGAAATCACAGAAGGAAGAGGTCAGCTTAGCCTGCTGAACAATAAATATCATCATGGAGAAAACAAGCAAGCATTCAGATGCCACTGAGGCCTGAAGCTATAGGGTAGAAACTGTTTTCTCGTGGTTCAAATACTTAATGGGACAATTGGTATTGTTGAGTGGTAAGTGGCTTCCCAAGTGTGACACTGGCCTTCATCCTCAGAGCCACAGGAAAAGAAGGCATGAAGAATGTCTATTGCCATGTGCCTGGGATTGATTCATGAATAGTGAGGACCAGCTGTGTGTCAGGGTAGACGGTCAGCTGAGTCCGTTGCCTCTCCCTCACAGTTTTAAAGTTTTTCATAGTTCCTTCCAAGATTAAATGACATGTCTAGATTATGGGGGCCTCCAAGTCCTTGATACTGTCCCAGTACCTCATAATAGGATACTGACATGTGACCACCAGATATGAAGCTGCTCCTTGCTACTCTTGATAAGTGTTCATTTGTCAGGAAAAATAAAGAAGTCTCAAAATGTACTCTTATTTTTCAGTCTTAAGCAAGCAAAGAGCCAGCTTTGACTGGTCACCTTCATTGTGAAGTCAGAAATGAGGAAGAAGGAACTCTGGAGATTTTTAGATAGCAGTGTCTCCGATAGTGCCTTAAGCAAGGCTTCTACATCAGGCCAGGCTTCCACCCTCCCTGCTCCCATTCTAGGCTGTTTCCCCTCCCTGGAGCACAAGAAACAAGTAACTAGCCTTTCCCTTTTCACCCCTTAAGGTTCTGATTCCCCATTTAGCCCCAGACTGAGCCACTTAAACATTTGGTTTTATAGACGCATAAGATAGATGTTTAAATGTTGCTTCCGCCAGAGCCAAGTGTCCCTCTTCCTGCTCTTCATGACCTACTAACCCTGCTCCCATCGCCCTTCTCCAGAGACACCCTTAACAGGAACCAGGTAGAGAGGCAGCAGGTTAGGACACTGACCAGAGAAGTCCTAGGAAAGGTGGCGTCAGAGAGCCTGGAGGCAGGAGAGAGGTTACACTGACTAAAGATTAAGGGACTCCATCTTCCCTGTTCTTCTGGGATGATGTGGCCATTATGTGTCCCAGCCCTGCTCCTGATCTGATCTGCTTTTTGCAATAATTTTAATAAAAAATTTCCAAGTTGAATCTCAGCTCTGAAACCCCCTTCGTCCCAGAGAAGATCCCAAAGAAGGGTTGACACTGGTTGTAAGCTGATTTGTAATCAGAAAGAAATGGAGGCATGGTAATGTTCCCTGACCAAGACAATCCTTTACCATATGTTGAGGAATTTCTTATGCTCGACCCTTCAAAGTCTTAATCTATATTATCCATAAGCTGGGAATTTACTTGACATCATTGCATAGCAGGCTTATTTATTCCATATTTCTGTATGGACACTTGATGCAGAGAGGGCTTTGGGTTTTTTTGATGGCAGGAACTATACCTTCCGGCTGGATTTGAAAGCATGCTCATGGGTGAGACCCCTTATAACTGCTGGGAAAGGCCAAATATTCCAATTTTTTTAATAGAGCCATCTTTTAATTTTATGTCCACTTGACAAGGGCTGCCATCTTCTGAGGGGAGGGAGCCTCAATTAAAAAAATGCCTCCATAAGATCAGGCTGTAGTCAATTTTTTGGTGATTGATGTGAGAGGGCCTGGCCTATTGTGGGTCGTGTCATCCCTGGGAAGGTGATCCTGGTTTTTATAAAAAAGCAATTGAGCAAGACATGTAATCAGTACCCCTCCATTGCCTCTGCATCAGGTCATGCCCCCAGGTTCCTGCCATGTTGTGTTTCTGCCCCAACTTCTGTCAGTAATGGATTGTGGTGTGGACATATAAGCCAAACAAACCCTTTCTTCCCCAACTTGCATTTGGTCATGATGCTTCATCACATTAATAGAAACCCTAACAAGCACAATTAATAACTTTGCAAAGTGGCTTCTCTCTTCAACAACCCTCCTGAAAGTCAGCAGGGCTGGTACCACAAGCCAATCATAAAACAAAATTTTCTGCCAACCCCCGCCCACACACACACACAAAGAGCCAACCCATAGTTAAAGAATACCTTAGTCACTTCCATAATAAAACGTAGTGGGGTTTCTTTTGTTTGTTTTGTTTTGTCATTATTGTTTGTTACTATCCCTGTCTGAAGACTAGAGAGATACAATACTGAAAGACAACAGAAAATGTCTTTCTTAGACAGATGAAGAATGTGTGAGGTATGCAGGTAAGTCCACTGCTTTTCTTACAGTTGGGACGAACAGCTTAAAATATGGAAGTCCAAAAAGAAATGTAAAGGTAATGGCTTACCTACATCAGTATTCCTATCCTTAACTATAGTGTTGGTTGGCATTCGGTAGGTGAAGGATGCTAGTGTCTCAGTCATACAAACAGCTCTTCTCCTATCAAGCATGTGGGAGAGGAATAAGAAAGGTCTTTTTCTATCCCTGAGAATGAATAGGGCAATATCTGAGTTAGAGAAAGAAAGTTAAATGTATTGTGTTGTAGTGAGAGCTAATATCAAATATTCAAACTGTGCCAACGTCCAAAATACTGCACTTTCTGAGCACCTCTTCCTTCTCTTAACCACCTTGCAAAGACATGTTTTCCCTAACTAGTACTTGTAGTTGGAAGACCACATGTTCATCTGAACCAAACTTGGTTTGGTTTTGGATGTATCAGAATGAGTGACTGGGCTTCCTACCACAGTTTATGCAGAGGGTCTTGTGAGCAAGCTACTCGGGCTTCAATGGTAACCACAGTGCTTTTAAAATTTCATAAATTTTCTCTTCATATGAACTGATCATTTCCAAATTTCCAAAACTTCCCATATTTACTTATCTTGCTGAAGTCATAGGATACTTGTGAGTTAGCGAGGGAGTGTTCCTAGGAATACCCACCAGAATGAATAAGACTAGTTTAGAGAATGGATTTTAAAGCAACTAAACTGACTCAGGGCACAGCTGGAATCCAGGAATTCTCTGTGTTTGCTTAATGGGAAGTTCTTCCTAGTATGGATAAGAGTTGACTCCTTAACCAACTAAAACTCAACAGAATCCTCTGGGATTATTAGAGTCCTGTTCAAAAGACCCTGATATGGAATATGAGATGGCACATGCCAGGTAGAGAGATGCATTTAACTGAAGAACCTTCATGAGCTTTGAAAATACACAGAGACTGCTTCTAGCTGAATTAAAATTAGAAATGAATATTCATAGGTGCTCTTGAAGCTTTCTAGAAACTGTAGTCATCCGGAGTAACGAAGAGTCTGAGAAAGCAAAACTAGGCTACTGACACGGAGACAAACTTCTGCAATGTTGAGGCCAAACTAGAATTTTCTTACTAGTAGGAAGGAAGGATTGGCATTGAGAAGTGTCTTGTTTTTTAAAAAGTAGCTTCACTTGTCCAGTACTGATGCTTCCTGGCCACTCACTGCTCTCCTTGTCTGTAGAACTGTCCAAATTTAGACTCAATCCAGGTAATCTAGCTCCTACCTGCTGCCTGCCCCATATGTCCTCACTATTCTGCAAAGGGGGATTTCTACCTCTTGGCTTTAATCCAGATTACTCAGAGACACATTCCCAAGTGTTCTTGTGAGGCCTGTGTGTTTGCTTTTGATGTGTAAACCAGGTCTAGTGAACCTGCAGTGTTGTTTAGATGTCTTGTGTCTGAAGTTCCTCAAGGAATCTCTTTGCTTGAATGTCAAAAGAGCAGTTCACTCATTTAATGTGTGTTCTAGAAGTAACTAAACTCAACTACCTTCTATCTTGGCTGATCTGGAGTTTGCTGTGTAGACTAGGCTGGCCTAGAACTCACCAACCTCAGCCTCCCAAGTGCTAGCATTGAATGTATATACCACCATGCCTGGCCTCTAATCATATTTTTTTTTAAGTTGGGACAGCCATTTGAATGTTTAATTTTCTAAAAATATTTTAAATAGAAATCTTCAGAATGGCCTGTAAAATTATCTTGTGTACGTGGTCTTTGATATATATTGTTGCTGAAAATCTTGTGCATTTTAAATTGTTTTCTAAAAATACTCACAGGGGCATATATTGAGATAAAGTGTAAGGCAGAGACTCAAGGAAAGGCCATCCAGAGACTGCCCCACCTGGGGATACATCCCATATACAGCTACCAAACCTAGACGATATTGTGGATGCTGGGAAGTGCTTGCTGATGGAAGCATGATAAGCTGTCTCCAGAGAGGCTCAGGCAGAGCCTGACAAATACAGAGGTGAATGCTCACAGCCAACCATTGGACTGAGTGGGGTCCCTGATGGAGAAGTTGGAGTAGGGACTGAAGGAGCTGAGGGAGTTTTCAACCCCATTGAGGGAGCAACAGTGTCAACTGGCCTGACCCCATCCCCTCCCCCCCATAGCTCCCAATGTGTCATTGGACCACAAACCAATGAATTAGCATGGAGGGACCCATGGTGCTGGCCACACATGTGGCAGAGGAGGGCCTTGTTGGACATCAGGGGGAGGAGAGGCCCTTGGGCCTGAGGGTGTTAGATGCCCCAGTGTAGGAGAACACCAGGGAGGGAAGATGAGAGTGGGTGGGTGGGTGGGTGGGTGGGTGAGCACCCTCATAAAGGCAGGGGAGGGGGAGGGGATAAGGGGGTTCTAAAAGGGAAAACATTTGAAATGTATATAAAGTAAATATCTAAAAATAAAAATAAAAAATAAAATTAAAAAAGTTTTTTTTACAAAATCCAGAGTAGTAGAAGTTGTACAATTAAAACACTAATAAAATGAAAATAAGACCCAAACATAAGGGAGAGGGAATGAGAAGGACAGAGTGCTGTGAGGACAAGAATGAATACAGGCAGGAGATAGGAATTGGAGACCCAGGTTCAAAGCTTGAGCTTGGCACATTCTGGGAAGAATCTGTCTGGCTCCCAGCTTCTTCATCCATAAAAGGTGGATAGCATCATTAGTACGAGACAAATAGCAAAAGCACACTTCCAACACAGCTGCTTTTCTCCACCATGAAGGAGTGGTGCTTGCTGGCCTGAGCCTCATAGCTTACTCAGTCTTACTCTTGTGGCACCTAGGATCTCCAGCCCAGGAGTGGAACTGACCACAGTGAGCTGGGCCCTCCCATATCAGTCATTAATCAAGAAAATACACTAGTGCTTGGCCACAGGGCAATCTTATCGGGATATTTTCTTAATTGAGGTGCCCTCTTTCTTTTTCTCCTTTAGCAGACTCACAGTTCCAAAGGGTTAGATGACCATCATGGCAGGGAACATGGCAGCAGGCAGACAGGCATGGTGCTGTAGCAGTAGCTGAGAGCTTACATTCTTATCCAGAAGACTAAGGCAGAAATAGAGCTAACAGGGAGTGCTGTGAGCTTTTGAAACCTCAAAGCCCACCCCAGGTGACACATTTCTTCCTATATGGCCACACCTCCTAATCCTTCCCAAATAGTTCCACCAACTAGGAATCAAGCATTTAAATATATGAGTCTATTTGTGTTAGTCTCATTCAAGCCACCACACAAACATAACCAGATATTCTCATAACTGGTCAGAAGAGGTTTAATGAACTCATGCCTTTGAAGATTCCAGCAGCCTGTTTGCACACTACCCATGTCTGCTGAACACAACATGTGTTCTTGTTGAGCTAGTTTTAAACAAAACAGCAACAACCACAAATAATGAGCCCTCTCACAAGCAGATTGCCTAAGATGAAAGTTAAACAAACAAACAAACAAAAAACATTGTAACAGATGGGTAGTGGTGTCTGTAATCGCAGCACTTGGCAGAGGCAGGCAGGCAGGCCTGCGTTAGAGGCCAGTCTGGTCTCCAGAGCAAGTTCCAAGTTTTAGTGGAGGTTCCCTCTTTCTGAAAGACTCTTGCTTATGTTAAGTTGACACAAAACTTGTCAGGACAGTGGTGCAAGAATTCCTGTCCCCTTTCATAAGCAAAGATGGAAGGGGCTTTTAGGCAGCCAGGGAACAGTCATTATTTCCCCAAGTATTCTAAATCTACAAAGTGACTGTGAGTTAGACACCTGGCTCAATGAGGTACCCAGTCTAAAGGAGCAGGATCTATGCTCAGACCTCATTCTCTACTCCTGGACCCACTTCCCACTTTTCTTGAACCAAGAACAACTTTGGGATTCAAGACTGCTAGGACCTATAAACCTTTGGCATCAACATGTACAGAATGCCTGCTGGTCAGCAAGGTAGTTATTTTAGCAAGAAATTTTAATGAATCAAACAGGGAAAGTTTAACCTGACAAGGAGCTCTCGCATAAATGGATTTAATTGAAACCAGAGTCTTAGAAAAGTGAAAACCATAAAAGCATTGTCATGATAAAAAACACTGAGATTCCACCTGTGTGCATGCTTTTCACTGTGTGCTCAGATTAATCTTTTTGAACTTTAAAAATTACTGGACAAAGTCTTGTTTATTTGTAACTCAGTTCTGTGATCTCCTTCAACTTATTGCTGAGTGGAAAGCACTGCCTAAAAGAAACCTTCATCTGGACACTATAGAATTAATGTCTAGAACAGGAGGTATAGTCAGATACCAACATGAAAGTTTGACATAAATGATACTTATTTCATTTCATCCACACCTACAAATGCAGAACATGCTTTCCTCTTAGACATCAGATAGAAAGATGCATAAGCTGGATCAAAACCAGCTGCAGATCACTACCTACAAAATTGTACTTGGTGGGGGTAACTATTCTAAAGTTTGGTGCAGGTCTTAGGAACATTTGTCCTTCAAATTCTTAAGGTGGTATATTTCTATTGCCCTTTCTGTATTTAGAAAATAATTACATAATTACCAGAGTTCATGAGTAAGAATAAAAACTGGATGACAAGTGCAAGAACTTCACTCTGTGGTTCTCTCTGCCTTGATATGTCTGATGTTTTGCATCATTAAGAAGTATAGTGCCCTGTAGTACAGCTTGAGGTCAGGGAGGCTGATTCCCCCAGAAGTCCTTGTATTGTTGAGAATAGTTTTTGCTATCCTGGGTTTTTTGTTATTCCATATGAATTTGAGAATTGCTCTTTCTAACTCTATGAAGAATTGAGTTGGAATTTTGATGAGGATTGCATTGAATCTGTAGAATGCTTTCTGCAGGATGGCCATTTTAACTATATTAATCCTGCCAATCCATGAGCATGGGATATCTTTCCATCTTCTATGGTCTTCTTCGATTTCTTTGTTCAGAGACTTGAAGTTCTTATCATACAGATCTTTCACTTGTTTGGTTAGAGTCACACCAAGGTATTTTATTATTTGTGACTATTGTGAAGGGTGTCATATTGGGAAAGGGGATAACATTTGAAATGTAAATAAAGAAAATGTCCAATAAAAAAATCTACAAAAATAAAGTATAATGGTCAGCATTCAAACCCTGCCATCAGAGCCAGGCAGGTAACCAAGTGAAAGGAGCAAGCTGAGTGGAGACTGTGGCCAACTGGGAAAGAATATGCCTCTTCCCAAGGGGACAGCCAATGCCTATGGCAAGCTCAGAGTTCCTGGATACTAGCACTGGGTTACTACCATCAGATGTTTCCATTTTCGACGCTTATCCCTAAGTCAGAGTGTTTTTATGAAACATTAGCCAACCAATTCTACCATCTTTCTTAGAAAATTGTGTCAATGATCTAAATAAGGTCAGCAAAACTCCAGCCCTAGTTACTCAACCTCTGTCACTGACGTCAATTTTAAGTCATCTTCACTCTTGAGAGCAGAAGAATGTACTTTAAAACATCTCAAAACCCAACGACCCTAACAGACTTTTGTTCTAACATGTGACAGTCTTCACTGTGAGGCCTCCTCCCATATGTATTCTGCTCTCTGCCCTCCATCCCCGCTTAAAGTGTCTCTGATGGAGTTTTTACTTCCTAACATATGTTTGTGAACACTAAGCACAAAGGCCCCACAAGTGTACAAGGCAGAAGGCATCAAAGTAAAGAACTTGCCAATATCTGGCTGCATCCTTTTTCCTAGGATATAATGGAGTAAAATTGTTTTTGTCCAGACACTTACCTAAGGCCTATGAGCCAAATGAGGGACACCCAGGTATCCCTGCCACCTCTGACCAGACTTCTGTCTGTAAGTCTCTAATAATGTAATCCTTGATCCTTTTTGCATAGTCTCATGGCACTCATAGCTGCTTCTCATACACTGGGCCTGGGTTTTTCAGAAGAAGGTCTAAAAACACAACACAATATTGTCAACTGCAAGTCCCAGTCTCTGGTATAATTAGTTACTTCTATAATTCTAATCTCTGTAGTTGCTCCTTCAGAGCATGACCCAGCCATTGCAAACATGATCTCACAGCACCTGAGCAGCCTGCACTGGGCCTGCACAAAATAGACCTGTCAACAGCCAATTGTGGATTGAAGAGGCCCTAACTCTCTCTGCTGAACTATTGGCAACTGACAGATTCTGGAGGAGGCACAGTAACTGCCTTCAGTTGTATAACAAACAATGAGCCCCCTGGGTTCTAGTGAACAGTTCCAAATGCATGTTTACACAGGCAATCCCGGTTAAAATCAGTGAGTCCCAAAGCAATGGCAAGAATGTGGGAGAAGGACATGTAGGGAAGCAGCCTTGTAGTACCTCTGTCATTAGGAACGTAAGGAAATTAGTGATGAGGATTGTAAAAGAAAGGAGCTGGAGAACCATTCTTCACACTATTACTATGGCAGCAACGTAATTTAGTGCTGTGGATAACCATTTGGTACATGGAAGATGAATCTAGCAAGGACCACAAAAATAAGGACCAAATGACATAGGACTCAGAAGCCAAGAAGCCATTTGCCTCTACCCTAATCCTTATCTCCTGTGGAATAAATATTTAGCTCTATGCATAACTAGGGTTACTTCAGTAATATTGAACTCCACAGAACCACAAACTAGAAATTCCCATGAGAATATGAAAACCAAGGTCTTCTCAATCAAATATTATGAGTTGTCAGTTAAATGATCTCTCACTTAAATGAGTCTTTGATCTGACTGATAAATAGTTGTAGTCAGGTAACCAGTATCAGGAATGTAGAACTATGACTTAAAATCTGTGGATCTGGGGCTCCTAAGATGGAAGAGTGGGTAAAGGAGCATGTTGCTAATACTGATGATCTGAGTTTGATCCCCAAGACCCACATGATACAAGGAAAGAACAAAGTCTTGCCAGTTGTCCTTTGACCTCGATGAATCCATCTGTACACATGCACACACATACACGCATGCATCCGCGCATGCACATAATAAATCTACAGACCTGAAAATGCACCCGTCTCAACAGCAAATTGCTATGTCTATTGCTTCCCTCAAACTCCAGAGGCCCAGGCCCCACAGTCAAGTTCCTGGCAATATGGAGGACTATGGTCTTCATAAAAAGACCATCCAGGGATTTCAGAAAAGGCAAATGCCACGCTCTACAGCCCAGGCAGTAAGAATGGACACCTGTAACACTGGTGTCCCCATGATGTGTTCCATCAAGCTTAGCAATCCAGTCTTGCTGCACTGTGTAAATGAACTGGATAACCAGTATGATTCTGTCTCTGGGAGCCATAGACTCCTGTGTCAGTGGACACAAGTGGAGGCCTGCTTTAATCCCTTTGATCTCTTCTACATTCAGAGAACAAGGATTTCCCAAGCCTGGCAGACTAGTAAAGGATAGGGTGGGTAACAGCAGCTCCAGTTGTCCAGTCTCTTGGACCCTGGGTGCCATGTTTACCCAGAACCTATATGGAACAGTCGTCCTTGACCCATAGTTTAGATGCATCCTGTTGTTCAGGGCTTTATCCATGCACTTCTGTTAGAACTGTGGTTAAGGAAAAGGTTTTTTTATTATAGATAAAAAAGAGAACAGCTAGAGGCATCTGGAAGAGTCCAAAGCAGAGAGAGAAAGAAGTAGATGAAACATGGCCACCAGACGACATGGATATCTGTGAGAGTCAGGAGAACAGCAGAGCACACAGACTAGAGAAAAGAGTCGGTGAAGCAGGAACTAGGCAGGAAGAAAACATAGTGAGAACAACAATTTAAAAGGAGAATGAGTAGCAGCCGGGATAGAGCCCATGAGCTGGAGGGAGTTTAGAGTAAGGGAGGACCTGAGAAGGGCTAGGGTGTGAGCAGGGGCTTTGAACTGAGTTACGGGTACTTGTAATACTGTGAAGGCCAGCATGAGCTTTGATATGCTGATATGGGACCACATGTAGCCCACACCTTTATCCCATACCTTTTGCCAGAGGTAAGGGAAGTGACTCTTGGCAGATAGAAACCAGGTCCACAGAGTTCCTGCAGAATGCTGGCTTTTATTAAAATGTCAGAAATCCTTCTATAGTCTACATTGAGCTAATTTCTGGATATTTGGACTCCCTTTTGGGGTTGGAGAATTGCACAGCAGGGAAAGAGCCCTGTAATTCATATGTTGTTAGGACCTTTTAAAAAGTGGTGATAAGGATTGTAAAGGAAAATGGCCGAGCCAACTGGCTATAACTACTCCTTCCTACACCACACTTCTATCTATGGCAGTAACATAGTGTAGTGCTATGGTTAACTATTGCTACCTGAGTGGCATGTGGCAAGGACCACTAAGATAAACAGGAAATGGCATGTGACTGAGAGGCTAAGAAGTCATTGTCCACCACCCTGGTCCCCATCTCCTGTGGAATGACACCTGCTTCATTTCATCTGCACCTCCCAATGTGTCACTCTATCCCACTGAGCATGCCAACCCTGGGGCCAAGGGTCCAACAGAATATAGGGTCACCTATGAGACTAGAGAAGGAAAGGGCAATGTCTCAAAAAAAAAAAAAAAAAACCACACACAATTAATTGTGTCTCAGTCCTGAGTCCACAGAGGAAACTCACAGAGGCATGCCATGATGGCTTCTGAGAGACAGGCGTGCTTAGGGTTATAAGTCATGTAGCCCCCAGATAGCTTCTATGACTCAGTTTCAACCATCTGCTGGAAATAAATGCTTTCACTAATATCTGCCTCCTATGAATGTCCTGGTCCTTAATGCAACTCTGAAGCTTCCTACAAGGAAGTTGTCCCAGGAAAAAGAGAAGTAAGAGGTGGATTCTGCCTCTGAGTCACAGAGCCCTCTGGTATTGCCTAGAAGCCCTGGTGGCCTGGGTCCCTATGTGTGCTATCAGCTATCTGGGCTCCTGCTTCCCGACACATTATGAGTAGACAAGGAAAAGGGACTTTTACTAGGTTTAAGGTCACAATACCACAAGAAGTGATAGAGCCTAACAAGTCTGCTTATATTACCTAAAAAGAAGTATTTTGGCTAATATCTGATATTTATGAAGAGAATCTTTATCTTAGCACCAGTTGCAACCGTGGAAGCTTGTGTCCAGATCAATCCTAGCCTTGCATCCATAGTCTGCCTAAAGTACCAGGCACAGTGGTCCATCTTCTAGGCCTCCAGGGGAACTCCTTCCCCTCTGTCTAGGTGAAAATGCTTTCAAAGTCATCTGGAGTCTGAGGTAAATAACACAAAGTGTTTTCCAAAGTGAGCCATACCTACAGAAGCCAGGACAATCACTGTGATCTTCTTGTCATTTTTTCGTCAGGAAATCCCTAGAGTACTCAAGACTGCCAGTCTTGGCATTTGGGCAATCTGATAGGCTGATCAGATTTGCTCAGGGCAGCCAGGAAAGCAAGGCAGAGTCCAACATCCACTACTTAGTCAGGAGCCAGGTTGCCTCATCTCTAGTATCTTTACTAGTCTGAAGGAAAATGGACATCAATATAAATGTAAAGAATTTATCTTTAACATTACTAGTGATCTTTCAATAGATTTTAAAAATGCTTTACCAGTGCTTTACAAGGCAATGTGGGGTTTCCCTTATCTATGCCATGTATGTCAAGGCTTTGCTCTCCTATTCACCTGTTGTAGGGGGATACTTTCTATCCCTGGTCATTCTTTACACTGCATCTATGCCTAGCCATGTGGAAATGTTGCTTCTTGGGAAATTTCTTCCCAATTAAGTGGAGCCGTAGCAGATGGGAGTTGTCAAGCTGAGTTCCCAATATCCCCAGGCTTGGGAATGATTAAGGAATATCCAACTCAGTCAGGATGCTTCATGGAAGAGGGAGACTAAAAGGGCACCCTGGCAGGGGGAGGGCGGAGGGAATGGGGAGGTTCCAAAGGGGAGATCTGAAGAGGGGGAAACATTTGAAATGTAAATAAAATATGAAAAAAAGGCACCCTGGGAATAACAACATGATTTTTGAGCCAAGCACCATACATAGTTATAAACACTGCTTATATCTGGCATCACTTTCTTGGCTATTCAGTGGTCCTGAGCTATTCACCTCCACGTATCCTCTGTCTAGGAGCTAAAAATAAGCACTGGGTGGACCCCAGCTCAGCTAGGGAATTAAGCCATGCCTGTGTATCACTCAATAGGCAGGTCAGGGAGAAGTAGATGACAATTATACAATTCCACTGTGGGTCTAGAGAGGCTCTTCATACAAGTCACAGGGCAGGAAGTAGATGGTTCTAGACTGAAATCACAGGATATACCTTTGTTCATGATGTCTTGGAGCTTGTAGAGGTTGGCTGTCATGGCTAAACTTGGTAGTCAACTTGACAACATCTGGAATCATCTAAAACCTAAGCAGTTACCGAGATTTATGTGAAATTTTCTTGATTGGATCATTTGAGGTGGGAAGACACACCTTAAATCTGGGCAGTCCACTCGAAAAGGTGTGAAAGAAGGAAGCTTTTGCTTTTTTACTTGTTTTGCCCCATTATCAGTGACAAGCTCACCTATCCTGTTGCTGAGGTGCTCTTTTGATGGTATTAGAAACTACTTTTGAATTCCAGAGGAGACCAAAGACCCTCTAGGGATCCTCCCGGACTCTGGCACTAGATTATTATGACAAAATTCCTGGACAAAAGCAACTTGAAGAGTTTATTTGGTGTCATGCCACCAAGATGCAGTCCACCACGAAGAGACATCATGGTAGAAGGACATTATGGTAGGATGAGCTCAAGGCAGCTGATCACATTGCATCCATGGCCAAGAAGAAAAACCTGACAAATGTGAATGCTTGCTCTCTGTTCACGCTCTCCTCTTTATTTAGTGTAGGACCCCAACCCATGGAATTGTGCCACCCATAGTTAATGTGGGCCTTCCCATATCAGTTAACTTAATTTAAGTAATCCCTGTGGTAATTGGAGTGATGAATGTCCCTGTAGTCTAGAGCATTTGAATACTCAGTTCCCAGTTGGTGTTTCTGCTTAAGGTGTGGCCTTGCTGGAGAAAGTATGTCACTGAAGCTAGGCCTTGAGTAGGAAAAGTCTCACATGCTTCTATTTTCCTCTCTCTGCTTCATGCTTGAGGTTTGGAGATGTGAGTTCTCAGCTTCCTCCTCCAGCAACTATGTCTCTGCTCTGCCATCATGGACTCTTATCCCTCTAGAACCAGGAGTCTGTGGGGAGCTGATGAAGTACTGAGTGAATGTGTATTATTAACATGAGAATGGCCTGTCAAGGACCTCAATTTCTCAGACCCATAGTGAATGGCAAGACCTTCCCCTAGCCTTAGTAAGAATGTTGACAGTGTGTAGAAAATATTAACCACAGCTTCTTCCTCCCAGATGATTGGAGCTTGAAGTCTTTCCATACAAAGATCTTACACTGAGATTTGCTAACCCTCCACCTCATTCAGACTGTATGTAATGAATTTCCTGAGTTTTCCTGGTACTGATGTGTCTCCATCAGAGCCCCACAACCCACTCAATTCCAGAGTTTTATTTATTTATTTATTTATTTATTTATTCATACATTCATTCCCCATCACCCCTATCAGGTCAATCTCGGAGCCATGCAGGTCATAGCATAAGCCACAATAAATAATTTTTTTAAGTTGCTTTGGTTATGGTGCTTTATATGGTGGTTTATGGTGCATTAGAGAAATAGCCAATACATACTATTACAGGCACGCCCAAAGACCTATCTCCTTAGGTAGTTGTAGATGCTGTAAAGTTGACAATATTACCTGTCGCACTACCTTAATTAGCTTGGAGTCAGCCCAGTCACACTGGTTGCCTGTATGTACTCTAAGCCTAGAGCAATTCACATTCCCCAAGACTTTACTTGCTCCAAGACATCCTATAAGACCACCACTAACTGAAAGCCCAGATCCAACATCGGACAGGCCAATACTTGGTAAATGAAGCTACTCACCTCTATCTCATGGTAATCACATATAAAACTGTGTTAAAATTGCTGTTAGTTCCATCAGGCAGAGCTCACTTGGGAAGTCTTATGGAAGAGTGTGGGATAGAATTGAGTATTCTGAGCTTTTGAGCAAATAACCACTTATCAGTGAGTACATACCATGTGTGTTCTTTTGAGACTGCGTTACCTCACTCGGGATGATATTTTCTAAATCCATCCATTTGCCTGCAAATTTCATGAAGTCATTGTTTTTAATAGCTGAGTAGCATTCCATTGTGTAAATGTACCACATTTTCTGTATCCATTCCTCTGTTGAGGGACATCTGGGTTGTTTCCAGCTTCTAGCTATTATAAATAAGGCTGCTATGAACATAGTGGAGCATGTGTCCTTGTTATATGTTGAGCATCTTTTGGGTATATGCCCAGGAGTAGTATAGCTGGGTCCTCAGGTAATACTGTCTTATTTTCTGAGGAACCTCCAGACTGATTTTCAGAAGAAGAAGGACCAAAGTGTGGATACTTTGGTCCTTCCTAGAAGGGGGAACAAAATACTCATGGTAGGAGATACAAAGTGTGGAGCAGAGACTGAAGGAAAGGCCATCCAGAGACTGCCCTACCTGGAGATCAATTCCATATACAGTTACCAAACCCAGGTACTACTGTGGATGCTGGGAAGTGCTTGTTGATAAGAGCCTAATATAGCTGTCTCCTGAGAGGCTCTGTCAGAGCCTGACAAATACAGAGGCGGATGCTTGCAGCCAACCATTGGACTGAGCATGGGGTCCCCAATGGAGGAGTTAGAGAAAGGACTGAAGGAGCTGAAGTGGTTTGCAGCCCCATAGGAAGAAGAACAATATCAGCCAACCAGACCCCCTAGAGCTCCCATGGACTAAACCACCAATCAAAGAGTACACATGGAGGGACCCATGGCTCCAGTCACATATGTAGCAGAGGATGGCCTTGTTAGGCATCAATGGGAAGAGAGGTCGATGCCCTGATGCCCTAATGTAGAGAACTGCCAGGCTGGGGAAGCAGGAATGGGTAGGTGAGTGGGGGAACACCCTCATAGAAGCAGGGGGAGGATGGGATAGGGGGTTTTCAGAGGGGAAACCAGGAAGGGGATAACATTTGAAATGTAAATAAAGAAAATATCTACTAAAATTTTTTTGAAAATTGTAAAAAGAAAAAGCAAAAAGAATTGAGTAAGCCGGAGGAGTGAAGGACATCACAAGAAGACCTACAGGGTCCACTAACCTGGGCCCATGGGGGCTCACAGAAACTGAACCATCAACCAAAGAGTATGCAGGTGCTGAACCTAGCCCCCCAATTTGTAGCAGATGTACATCTTGGTCTTCATGTGGGTACCCTAACAATTGGAGCAGGGACTATCTATAACTGCCTGATTGACCTCAGTGGGAGAAGATGTGCTCAATCCTGCTGAGACTTGATGTCCCAGGGCAGGTTGGTGCCTAAGGGGGGGTTCCCCTTCTCTGAGAAGGAAAAGTTGTAATGGAGGAAGAGATTTGTAAGGGTGGGACTAGGAGGAGAGGAGGGAGGGGGACTGTGATCAGTATGTAAAATAAATAAATAAATAAATAAATAAATAAATAAATAAATACTGTTACTTTTAATGATAAGTTCTTCCAGTTTCTATTTGTGGTAATCAGTTTTCTGAATAAGCAAGGAGCCTGGGACCAGGGCAATTTCACTCCCTAATTAGCTGTTATCAGATTCTCTCTTGCTACCCAAGCTGCCCAGGGACTATCTAACATCCACCTAGATTATCCTAATGCCTGCATCAGCTGTCTCAAACATTCTACACTGTTACAAAAGACCTGTCTGATTGGCTCATCTCCTGAAGGACAGCCCCAGTCAGGACTATTTGAAACTCTAGGTACCAGGTACTTAGCCAGGTACAAGCTTGACTTAACCATTTCCACCTTGGCTCTGTGGGGTGCTCTTTCCCTGGTTGGTGGCAGGGTCAAAAATACAAACTTTAATGACTGTAATTGGGCTATATACTGAACTATGATTAACCAAACAAATGGCTGTGATTGGCTCAAATACCCTTTTGGGAATTTGCTTATATAGGTTACATTGAGGCTCCGTTCCTGAATCTTCTGGAGACAATCATGTGTTGCTTTCCTTAGTGTTTCCCGTGTTTGATAACAAGTCTAACAATGACCTCTGGAATGAGGTGGCCTTTTATTTTCTACTTTCAGGGGAGCAGGTTATGCTAGAAACACAAGAAAATCAGAGTCAGAAATGTGGCAGAAGTAAGGACACAGTGACATCAGAGGAGCCAGCTTGACAGCTTAGTTATGTACCCACTGTGGCTGATGTTAGCACTGGCTTTATTTTGACAGTGTATTCATTTACTGTGTTAAAGACTGGCTTTTAAAATGACACAGATTTTTTTTTTGCAGTGATTTATTTTTGAAAAAAAAATAAGGTGAAGAAAAAAGCGTTTGAAGGTTTTTTCTTTGCTTTTGTTTGTTTGTTTGTCTTTTTGCAATTCCATGAGTTCATTTTGAGCTCTCAGGAGTTTCGAATAAGCACCCCCATGTTTTCAGCAGGTTCTCACACGCAGAAAGAACAGTGTGAGGAGGGTAGGAGAATGTCTCAGTGGGTAGAATGCTTCCCACGAAGCCATGAAGAGCTGAGTTCAAATCTCTGAGCCCACAAAAAGTGGGAGAGTAAGTATCTGTAATCCCAGTGTTACTATGGTGAAATGGGAGATGAAGACAAAAGAATACTAGAGACTTCACAGGACAGTCAGCTTGTTGTATGTAGCAGGAAAACAAGGGAATACTGTCTTAAACAAAACAGCAAGTGAGGAGTGGCATCCAACTGTTGCCTGGCATTGGATCCCCTTCTCCTACCTGAACTGCCTGGTTGGGCCTCAGGGGGAGAGGATGTGCTCAATCCTGCAGGGACTGAATGTCCCAGGGCAGAGTGGTACCCAAGTGGGAGGGGTTCCCCTTCTCTGAGGAGAAGGGGAGGGTGGAGTTAACTCAGTCACACTGACCTCCCTCCACACATTTCCCTTGACATATGTGCACCCACACAGACAAATGCACGTGTATTCACACACAAACACATCTATGTCATGTACACATATAATCACACACACACACACACGCATAAATAAATAAATAAATAAATAAATAAATAAATAAAACGAACAATGTGAGTACCATCTCTCTGAGCATGGACCTAAAGTCAGCCTGTCCTGTAAAGGCTTTACCTGTCAGGTAAAGTCCTGCCTGTCACCTCTGTCTGCATGAACCTGTGCTGGTGGTGGCACAAGGAGGAAGTCTCTGGGGACCTAAATGTGGTTGTATAACTGCATACAGAACTCCTGCTCTACTTTCCAGGATGGCAATAAACATACATGAGTTTCGATGCATTCAGTCTCATTTCAGAAAGGGCATGGCATCTATTTCACTCTAAGACACACAGACAAAAATTGAAAGCATCTCCCCAATAATTTTTCTCATTTTATTGCTGATTTCATATAATATATTTTAATCATATTCACTGCCTTCCCCAATTCCTCCCAGATCTATTGCTGAACAACACTGTATCTTTTTTAAAAAAATAAAATAAAATATACTGCCCATATACTCTTGCATGTGAGGCTTTCAATGGGGGTGGGGATTGGAGGTAAGGATGCAAAGGTCCCATCCATCACTAAGGAGCTATTGACTTGAAAGAAGAGAGTTAGCTTTCCATTAGTATATTTTTGATACTTTATTTACTTTTCAAATGTTTCCCCATTTCCAGATCTCCCCTTTGGAACCTCCCTATTCCCTCCCCCCTCCCCCTGCCTCTATGGGGGTATTCCCCACCCATCCACCCACCGACTCTCGGCTTCCCTCCTTGGCATTCTCCTATACTGAGGAATCTAACACTCTCAAGCCCAAGGGCCTCTCCTCCCCCTGATGGCAAACAAGACCCTCCTCTGCTGCATATGTGGCCAGCACCACGGGTCCCTCCATTTCTATTCTTTGGTTGGTGATCCAGTCTCCGGGAGAATTGAGGGGTCAGGTTAGTTGGCACTGTTGTTCCCTCCATGGGGCTGCAAACTCCCTCAGCTCCTTCAGTCCCTTCTCCAACTCCTCCATCTGCGACCTCACATTCAGCCCTACGGTTGCTGTGAACTGACTCTTTGGTACAGTGACAAGCAGGTAGATCAATGGAATAGAATTGAAGACCCAGAAATGAACCCACACATTTACTGTCACTTGATCTTTGACAAAGAAGCTAAAACCATCCAGTGGAAAAAAGACAGCATTTTCAACAAGTGGTGCTGGTTCAACTGGCAGTCTACATGTAGAAGATTTCGAATTGATCCATTCCTATCTCCCTGTACAAAGCTCAAGTCCAAGTGGATCAAGGACCTCCACATAAAACCAGACACACTGAATCTAATAAAAGAGAAAGTGGAGAAAAGTCTTGAACACATGGGCACAGGGGAAAGTTCCTGAACAGAACACCAATGGATTATGCTCTAAGATCAAGAATTGACAGATGGGACCTCATAAAATTACAAAACTTCTGTAAGGTAAAGAACACTTTAAATAGGACAAAACGGCAACCTACAGATTGGGAAAAGATCTTTACCAATCCTACATTCGATAGAGGGCTAATATCCAATGTATACAAAGAACTCAGGAAGCTAGACTCCAGCGATCCAAATAACCCTATCAAAAAACAGAGAATTCTCAACAGAGGAAACTCGAATGGCTGAGAAGCACCTAAAGAAATGTTCAACATCCTTAGTCATCAGGGAAATGCAAATCAAAACAACCCTTAGATTCCACCTCACACCAGTCAGAATGGCTAAGATCAAAAACTCAGGTGACAGCAGATGTTGTCGAGGATGTGGAGAAAGAGGAACACTCCTCCATTGCTGGTGGGAATGCAAGTTGGTACAACCTCTCTGGAAATCAGTTTGGTGGACCCTCAGAAAAATTAACACAGTACTACCTGAGGACCCAGTTATTCCACTCCTTGGCATATACCCAGAAGATGCTCCAACATGTAATAAAGACACATGTTTCACTATGTTCATAGCAGCCATATTTATAATAGCCAGAAGCTGGGAACAACCCAGATGTCTCTCAACAGAGGAATGGATACAGAACGTGTGGTACATTTACACAATGGAATACTACTCAGCTATTAAAAACAATAACTTCATGAAATTCTTAGGCAAATGGATGGAACTAGAAAGTATCAACCTGGGCGAGGTAACACAGTCACAAAAGAATGAACATGGTATGTACCCATTAGTATATTTTTATGAATATGTCTCAGCTTAAGAATTTTTGATAGTCATTTGGGACCCACATAGTTTTTGCATCTTTCTTATTATGGTTCTCTCTCTCTCTCTCTCTCTCTCTCTCTCCCTCCCTCCCTCCCCCCCACCCTATCTCTTTCTTAAGTTTGTGGGTTCTTCATGACAGAAGGTTGACAAAATTTCTTCTTTCATATCTACCCTTTCCATGAAGTTTAAGCAGATACAGGGCCCTTCAATCCATTCATGAACTGGATAGAAGGAATGAGAATTGCCCAGGCCCAAGCTCTACTAAATGTGAACCTTTTCGCAGACCATTACCGGGATTAATCTGAGCAAGTGGTCTCACACCAGAGGCTGTATATTAGTAATGGGAGCTTAAACCCACTGCAGGAGATACAGAGTCCTGAGATCCTACAGGGCCCAGCTTCTCTTCCACACAGTGGCCCTGGTTCACCAAGCTGACCCTGTAGTTACCATGCACATCTTGTGGGCTGTCTGCTTTCTATTACTGGAATTCCAGGGACTCTTCAACATTCTTTGCCTCTGTTAACTTACTTTTTTTCCTGTAGAGCCTTATGTCTCCTGAGTGGTATCATTCATAGGCCCTGGCAGATGACCAATAGCAGCAACTATCACATGTTTGTTCCCCACTGTTGCCTCTTCCTGACCAGGAAGTGCCTCCATCTGTCCCCCAGGCCTTCCACTTGTTGCCTTGTCTTCCTCTCATGTTTAGCAAAATCAAACACAGCATGAAAAGATTATATCACTTTTATCAATTACTTCCTCGAAAGATCCCTGTGAGATTCAGTAGCACGGATGGTAGACACTATCTTATTTAGTACTCCACAATCCATATTTTTTTTCCAGCCATCTTTGTCCATTTGAAGTGGTCTAGACTCACAGGGCACTAAAAGATCTAGACTCAAATGAAACTTGATGGCACCAGAGAAACAACACCTGCAGTTCACATTGGCCTCCATATGCATGTGTACACAAGTGCTCGCTCTCTCTCTCTCTCTCTCTCTCTCTCTCCTCTCTCTCTCTGAAAAAGGAAAGAGAAAAATACTAAGATCACATAAGGCACTGAAAGAGCCTATGACTTTTATCATTTGTTTCCTCAAAGATCCCGAACTGACTGGACCAGAGCAAGCAGAATGCACAGCCTTAGCAGGTTACTAGACACCCAGACAGCAAAGTTTCCATTGCACTTGATCAGTCATAGCACGCATAATGCAACAACAGTCCTTTCTCAGATCATTTTGGTTATATTCCTATTAGAGCTGCAAATGCCGCATTGATTCTTCTTGTGGGATCATATACAAAAATTTACTCAACCAAGATAGAGTACTAATTTCAGATCAAAGAACAAATCTACTGAAGTCTAGTACGATGATGTACTTGGTTTAATAGGTGTTACAAACAGGAGCAGAGGTGGGGTTTGTGAACAATAGCCTAAACAACTTATGAGCAGCTAAGACACACAACAAAAGTCTCTCTCCCCTGTGCACAAAGTAACTGCTAATATATGCTTTAGGATGAGTGAAGGGGCGATCACCCCCTACTTGATGACCTACAAACTCCCTGTACACACACTCCTAGCACCCCTCACAGAAGCTCCCCATCTCCTCCAGGAGTGATTATTAATTGATCTAATCTTCTCTGCTTTGTGTAGTCACATCTGTTGTGAGGGGAGGAGACATCAGCTAGGCTATGCCTGGAGGACACTGGGCAACAATAGCTGACAGGTAACATAGGAAATGAAAGCAAAAGGAATGTTCATGTTTTGAGATAATTATTTCTAAACTAGGTATTGGTTATATCTGTAACTAGGACAGGTGTGCCAAGAGGAGCCTCGAATGGTGGGGTAGCCCTACAGATCCAGCACCCAGATTGTGGTGATGAAGAGATCAGCTGAGGAACTTTGAAAAATTCCACCAGGGCCCCCAAGTACATGGGCACCTCTCCCTTCCTGGAAGAAACAGGTTAGAGAGCCCTTAGGATGGAAGGGAGGGGCTGATTAAGCCCCTGCTACCTCATTCCCTAAATACCAATCAGTTTAAAAGTCACACTGTTCTGCCAATCACATTGTATCTAATGGCTGCTGCTCTAAAAACTACAAAAGCTCGATGAACAGGCTGCACAGGGTCATTTTCCCTCCCTCCTTTGTGTGCAGAGGGACACCAGCATGCTGGAACACTAAATTTCTCTTGCTTTTTGCATCGATCCCTGACTCCATGGTGTTCAGTTGGGTCTCCAGGAAGTTAATGCTCCCCAGAGTCTTACAGTGAAAGGAGGATCATTGCTTCAAACAAATTCCTTTTAAAATACAAAGGCAGTTACAGGCTAGCCTAGGCTACATGAGATCATGTATCTGAAAAAAAAATCATGTATATATGCAAAACTGATTCACCAGCAGCAACTACAATAAACAGAGAGGGAGAGACAGAGAGACAGAGACAGGGAGATAGAGGGACCAAGAGACACAGAGAGACGGAGACAAACAGAAAAAGAGTCAGGCAGATAGAAAGACAGAAAAACATTTTGATTTTACAAGCCAACATGCTATATTTGGATACTTTCCAGTATCTGGACTCTGTCCAGATGAAGACTGTCTGGCTTGGGGATTCCCCATGTCCCTCTTGCACATCTTGGGTACAATATGGTCAAGGTAAAGAGGGAGAGGTCATAACAGAGGACAAAAAACAATGTATGGACCAACA
>JADRCH010004204.1:0-15741 GCA_019843965.1 Rhynchomys soricoides
TTAGGTCTTGGATTGCTTTATTCAATTCTTTCACCTGTTTACCTGTGTTTTCCTCAGTGAATTATTGATATCCCCCTCAAAGGACTCTATTATCTTTTGGTATTAATGAGATACCAAAATACGAAAATGCTTTCAAGATAATATTTCTGTAACATATGTAACACCTATTAATTCCTATAATTGTTTCATCTTCCATAACTGGCATTTATTTATTTATTCATTTAATCAGTAAATATTAATGGAATACCAACAAAGGGCCAAGCAATGAGCACTGCCACCCCCTTCTTTATCTTCCTCCTCAACCTTCCCAGCCTGACTTGGGGTTCTGAGGAAATTTACTTTCTCCAGACTTGCCAATCTACTGCAAGGCTTCTGTGGCACTAAATGGTCTCTCTTTCGCCATTCTAGATATCTTCACTCTTTTTCTATTGCCATAAAGATGAGGAAATGGAAATGTCAAACAAGGTAGAGACTGGATGGGACCTGAGGTACCCCTAACCTCCCATCTCTACTGTCTTTTGCCCAAATTTTCTATTTGTCTTCCCAAGTCACCTTTCTTCCCACAAGTCTCCTCATGGCATTTTTTACCTCAGTGTTTCTGAAAGAGTAAATAATGGGGTTCAAGAGAGGTGTGACAACTGTATAAAACACAGCCACAACCTTGTCCACGGGGAAGGTGATGCATGGTCTCATGTAGACAAAAGAGCATGGTATGAAAAACAGACCCACCACAGCCAGGTGAGAGGCACAAGTAGAGAGTGCCCTATGTCGTCCTTCTGCTGTGTGGCCCCTCAGAGAATACAGAATGACCACGTAAGAAACCAACAGCACTGCAAAGCTGATCACTGAGATGGAGCCACCATTGATGATGACTAGCAGGCTAATGAGGAAGGTGTCTGAGCAAGCCAGCTTCAACACAGGGTGGACGTCACAGAAGTAGTGGTTAATGATGTTGGGACCACAAAATGGCAGCTGGAAAATGAGGAAGGTTTGTCCAGCAGAATGCAGCAAACCCCCACTCCATGCTGCCCCCACCAGGAGGCCACACACTCTTCGGTTCATGATAGTAACATAGTGCAAGGGCTTGCAGATGGCCACATAGCGATCATAGGCCATCACTGTCAGAAGAAAGATTTCAGTGCCACCAAAGAAATGAAGGAAAAATATTTGTGTGATGCAACCCTGGAGGGAAATGACTTTTCTTTTGAGCAAAGAGTCGAAGATGAGTTTGGGGGCTGTGACAGAACAGTAGCAGACTTCTACCAATGACAAGTAGCTGAGGAAGAAATACATAGGGGAAGAAAGTCCTTTGCTGGCCATGACAGTCACCACAATAAGGCCATTGCCCAGCACAATGGCTGTGTACATCAGGAGAAACATCACAAAAATGACCTTCTGCAGATGCTGGCTCTGGGATAACCCCAATAAAATTATTTCTGTAACATTGCTTGTGGCCGCCATGCTTCAAAGAGCAGTTTCTAAAAGCCTAGAATCACAGAAAGCAAAATCAATACTCCCTCTGAAATGTTGAAAGGCATCTTCCTGGACTTTGTAGCTTATTCATGGTGTGTGTGTGTGTGTGTCTGTCTGTCTGTCTGTCTGTCTGTCTCTGACTCTCCCTCTCCCTCTCTCCCCTTCTCCCCCCTCTCTTTTTTTCTTCCCCTGCCCATGTCAAGGACTTCATGACACAAGTGACTAAAATAGCCATTATCTACTGCTTAATATTAGTCTCAGACTAAAATTTGACTTTGTTATGATATAAATGCATAGAAATTCCTGGATCCTATCCTCATAAATGGAAATAAGTTATGTATGATTCAGTCCAAAGAGAAATTAGAGATATTTTGAAGATAAGAAACATGAGACTTAGGTTCAGCCACATACTCAAAGTCACAAATTTCATACTTAGACTATTATTTGCTTTCTTCAAAAAGTCTGTCTGAATCTCCTACTCATAATGACTTAACTGATCATAGAGTATCATCTATACTCTATGATAGGAGATCAATGCTCTCCAATAATTGATAGAATTTCTCAACTCTATTCTACAATTGGTAAAACTTACCAGACTCCTGAGCTTGTACATGATAAAAATCAAAGTATAAAGTATTAAAGCATAATTGAGTACACTTGTATTTTCCATATCACACAGTTCATGGCAT
Source organism: Rhynchomys soricoides (assembly GCA_019843965.1). Classification (NCBI taxonomy): domain Eukaryota; kingdom Metazoa; phylum Chordata; class Mammalia; order Rodentia; family Muridae; genus Rhynchomys; species Rhynchomys soricoides. The sequence continues at coordinate 2,163 of JADRCH010004204.1, forward strand.
CTGTGAAAATGGGTTCCCTAAAGTACTCTTGCAGTGGATGCAGATATAGCACCACCTTTAGGAGTTTAGTTAGCACCATGTTTAGGAATGTAATATCCTAAGATTCTGGTAAAAAAAAAAAAAAAAAAAAAAACTCTCCCAACTACCCATTCACAGAAGTGATGGGCATATGTGGTATATGTAGAGGTGAGAGGGAACTCCCAGGTGAAATTCCTCAGAGATACCACTTATATTTTTTTTGAGACAGTGTCTCTCACTGGGTCATGGGGCTTGTAAATTCTCCTAGGTTGACTGGTCAACAAATCTGAGATAGTCACTTATCTCTGCCTCCTCAGCACTTTGCTTAGAAGTAAGCACCATCACATCTTGTTTACAACATGGTTACTGGGGATCAAATTCCAGTCCTCAATCTTGCATGTCAATCATTTAACCAACTAACCCGTCTTCCCAGCCTTGGTTTTGTTTGAGTTAGGTTAGGTTGGCTTTAATTTAGAATTACTAATATGTAAAGTATCTGTAAAATATAATCATCTTTAAAAGCTAAAAGGTAAATGGATTTGAAGCAGAACAATAAATAACCAACATCTTCTAAGAGGAAATTTTTAAAAACGTTTGAAAGAATTCCATAATGGAATCATCGAACAAGTTAAACACAGACGCCACTGATGACATTATGAGGTGTACAGAATTTTAATTCTAAATTCTTAATTATTAGAGCCAAAATAGCCTCTTAAAGATAAGCGCACAGTCTTTTCAGACAGTAAACTATTTGTACATAATAAAACTTTAGAGATAAACATAGAAGCTTAAATTAAACTGACCCAATAAACAACTTCCTTGCAAACGTTTCAGACCATTCAAATGATTCTAGCACCTACTTTATGATGTCCTGTGTGACGTTTCCTATCTAAGAACCTCATGTACTGTGCAGTTTTAAAACATGACACTGACTCAGCTGCCCTAGTCCACTGTTCCCTCTCTCCTAGTTTTTCTCCAAAGATATATCATGGGAAAGTTAGGTGAATCAGACACATGAGCCTCTTCCTCCACTTTGTTTATACTCAATAATCATAAACTGTTGTTTTGGGAGAATATTCTTGGGTTTCTCATCTTACTGAGGGGAATTCTGGGACCAGGATCTCATGGTGGATAGCATGGAACTTGGATGAAAATGAGGTATCACACCTCCTGCACAAGAGTATATCATTCGCCCACCCTTCCTCTGGTGCTGACCCAAATCTGGCTCCATTCTGGAGGCAGACTAGAAAGAGAGAAAAGAATCATTTCTGGAAAAAAAAGGCAAATCCAAGAGAAAAGAAAAAATTCAAATAATAACAGTAAGAAAATTAACAATTACCTTGATCCTATTCCAGTGGGCCACTTGTCAGTGATATAATGACTACTAAGACAGCTGGTCTCCACAGTTTAGTGGTCCTAACAGAGAAAGCATATTTCTGGAGTCAGATAGGTTTGTTGCCAGGAGAAAATAACTTTTGTAAGATTTGTGTTGAGGACCACAGAGCTTATCATCAGCACTTAGCCACCAAGAGTTACCTAAAACCTACGTGTTTGACATAGATCCATCAGGTCTCACCAGCAAAACTGTGAGCTTTTGAAAGCACTTAGAGTATGACTTATATCCTCTGGAGCATTCTACAGAGATGTGAGAACAGTATATAGTAGTAAGCAGCTTGGTGTGATCCCTGAGTTTTACATCTATTACTAAATATTTTAGGAAGCCATGGCAACAATGAAGGAGTTCTGGTAACTGATCAGAGTCTCAGAGTACATGATCTGTTTGAAGATAACTCCAAGCATACCCCAGGAGAGGCTTAGTGACTGAACTTACCTTGGAAATATTTAACTGCTTTGATTCTTAATCTTATTTTCCAGATCTTTTATAGTCTGAAAATGAGTTCATTTTCAAAGTCACTCCAAAAAAAGTTTTATTTCCTTAGCCATATCTGAAAACAAACTAGTCAAAGAAATATGTAATGTATGTTGGTGTTTATGAGTCTAAAACATGGAGATCTTGGTTCAAGATTATTCTTCAGAAAATTTAGGTTTATTTCTCTTTTTCTTTATGTAGTTCTGTGGTTAATAACCAATGCCTCCATGGGGGCTCACAGAGCCTGATCTACCAACCAAAGATTATGCTTGGGCTAGACATAGGCCCCCGTATACATATGTAGTGCATTTGCAGCTTGGTCTTCATGTAGGTCCCTTAACAATTGGAGCAGGGGTCCCTAACAAATTGGAGAGTATCTGACTCTGTTGCCTGCCTTTGGATCCCTTTCTCTGAGCTGGGCTGCCTTGTCTGGCCTCAGTGGGAGAACATGTACTTAGTCCTACTGTGATTGGTGTGCTAGGACAGGTTCACATCCATGGACCTCCCTTTCTCTGAAAAGAAAAGAACTGGGGATGGGGAAGAGGAATGTACTAGGAGGGAGGCTACTATCAGGATGTACAGTGAATAGATAGATAGATAGATAGATAATAGATAGAAAATAGATAGATAATTGATAGATAGATAATAGATAACAGATAGCTAGATGATAGATAGATAATTGATTGATAGATAATAGATAGATAATAGATAAATAGATAATAGATAGATAGACAGATAGACAAGTAAGTAGATAACCAATGCCTCAAACATGCTACATGAGAACTCAATACCTGCATCCCATCTGCAGACCCAAAATTCAGATTTCTACATAGGCTTATCTCAATTCAGGATCAGATGAACTTCATACCTCTATGTTATCTAAAGAATGTCAAGAATGAGAAAATCTTAGACAGTTCCTTTGAATTTCTTAAATGAATATTTCAAAAAGAAGTAACAGTTTGTAAAGCTAACAGTACAAATTATTCTCGGCTAAGCATGTTAAGAAGTTCACATAAAAATGACTGACTATAGAATTGTCTCTGAGACAAGCTGCAAGCTGACTCTCACCTTATCATTTAGCCAGATAGGCAACACTCTAACAAAAAGATATCTAAAGTCAACCTGTTAGCTGGTAGAGAGTAAATCTGAGAAAAGCTCTCTGTTTGTAGAAGCATGTGAAACAGAGATACCAACAATAAAATCAGACAATGTAGGGACTGGGTGTGCTGCTCAGTTGGTAGAGTACTTACCTACCATGCAGAAAGCTCCAGCATCACATCAGACTGGGTCTCATGGCACATGCCTATAATACCAGGACTTGAACGTGGTAGCAGGAAGATCAGAAATTCAAGATCATCCTCAGCTACCTATGAAATACAATACCAGACTTGAATACATGAGACCTTGTTAGAAAATGGAGAAGAGAGGAAGAAAAAGGGGAAGGGAGAGAAGGAGTGTGTCAATGTGTAAGAGTCCGCACCTTAGTGTTTGTCCATCCATGGAAGAGCCTAGTGAATGCAACAAACTCAGGATCTGCTCCACCCAAAGGGAGCAGATGTCATCAATGCTAATACCTCTGTGTGCCAACTACAGTTCTTAACTACATTCTCATTAGAAAAGAGACAGAGAAATATAATAGTATTGCTTTACTTAAAATTTATAAAAAGCAAGTTGGAAATGTTTGCACACCAAGGATCTTTAAGGTGTAAGAGATAAAAAAAATTTAGATCAGAAAGCTGAATTCCCTGAGCATCCCTGTCTGGGGAGTTTCTGAGAACAGCAAAAGTCAATTTCTCATTTGCTTCCTTGAGGGTTAAGAGATCTCTCTGTAATTAATCCAATTAGAAAGGCAAGCTTTATACTTGTCCCTCAAAAAAGGCCCCTGTTGATCTTGTCCCAAAGGTCCTCCCTTATCTAGTCTCAGCTTAGTGATGAAGAATCCAGCATTGCAACCCACTAGGACATCCTCAAGGGGCTCCAGGTAACCTCTCCTGGCCTCTCACAGCTCATTTTGCTCATGATACCAATGAGTTCCAGGAACATTCCAGTCAAGAAAATCCAAGCTACCTCACACACTTGCTTTCACTACCTCTGAGTCATGGGATGGTCTTTGAGCTTATCTTGTCCACCTCACTCATTGTAAAGATGAGAAAGTAACCAAGGGATCAGCTATCCTAGCTCTCCTTACTATCTTACCATCTGTTGTAACAGTTTCTCATTGTTCTTCTTAAAATCATAAGTGCTTTCTAACAAATTCTGAGAATATGATGAAGGGGCATCGGAAAACCTAGAGCTCCTCAACTACAAGGTGTAACTTCCAAAGCAACAGTTTACTGTGTTTGCATTTCTTTATCTGTTTGCTTTTCAATGGCTCATATAGGGAAAGTAACATTCTCCCATAGCAACAAGTATTCCTATTTGACAGATTAAATAACTAGGGTTCAGAGAGGAGAAAAAAATTGTTCAAACTTATAGAACTCATAAAAGATTCTATTGAATCAATAGGTGTTATGGAACCTACCCACCCACAATGTGAGCAGCAGAAAATCAATCTATGACATGAATCTCCCATCATCTGCTTATCTATAGTCCTGAGAATTATAAACCAAAGTCCAATTGTAGCATCACCTCCTCCCATCAGCAGTCCACTAAATAGAAAACCAAAAATCAATTTTCAAAGCTGCAGAAATGTTCATTCTTCAAGGAAATTTTCTATTCTTACTATATTTTTATATTAACAAAGACCCCCATTTATCACTTCCAAAATAAATAACATCGATTTTTGTTACAGACAACATTTCTTGACTCTTCAGTAAAATTTCTCTTGGAAAGAAAAAAATGATTGAAAGCACACAATAGCAAAAGAGCTTGGAAGGAATTGTGTAAATACAACCAGGCTGGTAAAATGGAACGTAGAACTACTACCAAAGCTTGAATTCTTCTTGTCTCTACACACAGGTGCACACACATGTAAACATACTACTGAGTACTTAATGAGGTTCAATTGCTCTGAAAGTAAGAAGGCATCTCTCTAATTTACATTATATTTATATTGTACATTGTATATTATATATTGAGTATTATATATCATATTATGTATTATAATTACATACAACATACTAAGTATTATTACAGACTATATGTTAGGTGTTACATATTACCAGTTTCATGTTACATATATATTATATGTTACAAGTTTATATATCATATCATATATTATGTATTACAAATAGCATAGTATATTTATACGTATATTTTAAAATATATTTTTCAAATATGATAAATGGTTTTAAAAGAAAGAAAAAAGTTGTTGGCACAACATAATGAGAGAAGAAAACTCCAAAGATGTCACTGAGTTCATTTTCTTGACAGCATCTACTACTCACCATGCAGCTTATCCTTAAGAGTAGTTTGATGGGGAAACAATTTTTCAATTGTTCTTGCTCTTTATACTTTTGAACAGCAAATCCCAGTAATATTGCAGACCATCTTTCTTTCTATTTTCTGTCAACTGTTAACTGTTTCTATTAACTGTTAATTATAGGTTATGTATTTTGATAAAAATGGCACAATAATGGTGTTGTGTCTCTGCAGTACACCATATGAAGAGTTGTGTCCCATCAAATTATCTCATTGCTAATGATGTTCACTGTGAGAAACTGTATACAAGGTGTTTAAGAAAGCTCATGTTACCTTTTATAATTAAAAATCATCTGTCAAGATATGGTAACATAGTTTACTAACTCTTACATCTCAGCCACAATAAATAAATAAATATTTTCTTAAATTAAGAACTTATTTCTATCAGTGTATTTGTAAGACAAATTGTTCAACTTAACAATATGGAGCAAAAATATTTCTGTCCCACCTCAAAGTTAAATTACCATAGATAGTGAATCTAAACCAAAATATGTATAGTCTCCTATTCTGCTTTAAATATTTGCCACAGTATTGTGGATAGTAGTAAGAATGGACACAATCTAAAATAGCTAATTATATAACAATATTTTTATAACAGGAACTAATTTGTAAGTATTTTAGAAGAAATTTTTCAGCTACACTAATGCTAAATGAGCATTCCTTCCCCTCAGTGACCATCAGTTTGGACTCAGCACCATTCCAATCCCAATAGCCAATCTCCAGACTTTATTTCTCATCTACTTTCATTGTCCTGAACCATAGGCTCTTCATGGATTTCTTCACTTCTGCATTTCTCAAGGAGTAGATGAGAGGATTGAGGAGGGGAGTTATCACCGTGTAGAACACAGCTATCATCTTGTCTACAGGTAGAGTAGAAGAAGGCCTCAAATAGATGAAGACACATGGACCAAAGAACAATATAACCACGGTGACATGAGAACCACAGGTGGACAGAGCTTTGCGCTGTCCCTTAACACTCTGAGTTCTTAGATGGAACAAGATGACCACATAGGATGCTAAGAGGACCACAAAGCTGATCACAGACAGTGTTCCTGCATTGGCAACAATCAGCAGACCAATGAGGAAGGTCTCTGAGCAGGCAAGTTTAAGCACCGGAAGCAAGTCACAGAAATAATGGTCAATGATATTGGGGCCACAGAAGGGCAAAGGGAGAATGAGAAGGATCTGGGAAAAGGAATGCACAAAGCCTCCTATCCATGCTGTTCCTACAAGGACAGCACATACCTGTTTGTTCATGATGCTGGTGTAGTGCAGGGGTTTGCAGATGGCCACATATCGGTCATAGGCCATCACTGTCAGCAGAAAAATCTCAGTGCCACCAAAGAAATGTATGAAGAAAAGCTGTGACATGCAACCCCATACAGATATGGATTTCTTTTCAGCTAGGAGATCCAAGATTAGTTTGGGGGCTGTCGTGGAGGAGTAGCAGATCTCCACAAAGGAGAGGTAGCCTAGGAAGAAGTACATGGGCGATCCAAGACTTCTGCTGGTTGCCACAGTGACCACCATGAGAAGATTCCCCAGCACAATGGCCATGTACAAGAGCAGAAATATCACAAAGCAGACTCTCTGCACCTCTTCATTGGAAGAGAGTCCCAGAAAAATGAACTCAGTCACATTGTATATTTTTGCCATGAAGGAACTAGTTGGGTTGTATGATCTGGAATGATACAAAAGACTTCATGAAATAGGTAATTTAAATCAAATATTTTGCAGGAAACCTTGAACAAAGTATTAAAAGATAAGGAGTTAATTAAAATTAAAGCATATCAAAAAGGCAAAGTGTGAGTGCATTGTATACAGCTGTAATTGTGGAGAAAATTATTAAATGTAAAGCTGAAGACACAGAATACTCCTGATATGTAATGGGGTGTTAGGGAGTTTAAACTTCTTTACCTACAGTCAAGGAGGAATCATTGAGAATACTTCAGCCTATGATCAAATAACCTTGCCTGTAGAGCGTGAAGTCAAAGAGGGATGACCACTCATAACCTCAAAAACTCTACTAATTGTTCAACAAATGGCAGCCAGGAGAATGTTGTCATATCCAAGCTAGATGATTTTCTCATACTTTTGACATCTTTACTGTGCTTTCCACTAAAGATTTCCTAATTTGTCTTTCTGCTGGTTCATTTTCCTTTCTTGACTTACAAAGGGGTAGAGATTCTTCAACCTCTCACATATGCATTAGTGCCTTCAGAAGACATAGCCATGATACATCTCCCTTGACATTCAACACCCCTTAAGAGAACCAAAAGCCTCTACACAGTCATAGTCTGTGACCTTCATTCTGTTTCTCCTCCAAATCCTCACTGTCTATAGTTGTCTACTTAATGACACCATCATAGTTTAGCCCATGCTCAATTTTCTTCTTTACTGGCTTGGTCATTTCCTCCAAGCTTATGCCCCCAGTGTCAATAGTCTGTCATCCTTTCAAAGTGCCCACTCATGCTCTGGATCATCTTTATCTAGAGACATCTATCTATCTCCTCAGGAAATCATCCAGACTGCCACTGTAACTAACTGACTTGAAAATTATCCTGGTCCACACTATACTGGTCCAAAGTAGTTGAGGACTAAATGCATCCCCAGAGCCTCTCCTACAGCAAGATTCCAGGGCACCTGAGAGTAGGAGCCAGACGACGTCCATTCATATTACAAAGTTCCCCTTCCTACAGTGCTCAGACTGGTGACATGATTTACTTAACTATAGGCCAAAAGGAACACACTAGTACAAACACAGAAACAAAAAGAAGGCGAGAGCCAAAAATCCATTTATTTGAAGGAAGGTACTTCTCACAAGCCCGACTTCTGACCTCACACATTCAGATTTTCTATGGTAGCAATTCTGTGATTTTTTAAGAAGTTCTTCAACTTCTTAGAGGCTAATATTCCAAGATACAATCCAGAGAACATGTACTTCAGGAATTGAGACCATCAGTCCCTACCCAGTCTCTTGGTCCAAGTTAAATTCTCTTCATATGTCTCCTTGTGTTTCTCTCAGAGATAAGAACTCCACGACCTCCCACATCCATAAGGTATCATAGCCAGTGGTCACTCTTACCTCATGACATTTTGAATCACTTACTACACTGAATAACTATTATATATGCAGTCATCTATCTAGCTATAGTGTAATAAGCTTACACTGTAAGCTTATTACACTATAGCTAGTGTAATAGCTATATTACAGGCTATTTCTTTCTCACCACTTCATAGCTAGTACTTTATATATCTCATGGCACCACTCCATTTTCTTACAAAATACATTCAGTCATCACATATGAGAGAAGCTCTTGCAGACAAAAATAAGGCCTCAACAGAGTTTTAGTGATTTTGCTGAACATGCAGATACAGCAACAGTCTCTGGACTCATGCTGTTTCTCTGTGAGCCAATGGAGAAGCACTAAGCCAACTATGACCTATACCTGCCTCTCTGGAGTAGTAGGATAGATCTGCTCCCTCTTGCAGTTTAAGGCTTAAGACCTCAAATCTACTTGATTTTTTTAAGTAAAAGAAGGGCAGACTTGCCTCCCAGATATACCATAGAAATCTGTGCACTCAGGCAGCTCAGCCTTAAGTTCATGCTGGCTAGATGACATCAGATGAGAGGAAGGAGGTCCCCAGGGACCTGTAGTCTCTCCCCTTCCTAATAATACCTCATGGGAAGCAGGACTTCAAAAGCCTCTATAGGAAACAATAATAAACATCAGAGATAAACGTGAACCATTTGAACTCATCCAGTGTTCACAGAAAACTAACCCACAAGAATCTGCTAACAGATGACCCATCATAAGTTGTTTTCACTACTGATTAGAGTGACCCAAGGATTAGGAAACATACATATCAGGAAATTGGAAGAGAACATCTATTGTCTGTGGTGAAAAACAAACAAACAAACTAACAAACAAACAAAATAGTTTAAAACAAAGACTCGAAGCCAGGAGTGGTTTTGCCTTAGAGAAGGTCTGGTTCTGTCTAAAAGCATTTTCCCATTTTCTAACCTAGTAGAGAGGACAATGAACTTGAGAAAGTAGAGGCTGCTGGCACAGCTGGCAGAGGTGAGTGGCCCACTTGATCTCTGGAGCCCAATTGGCTAGCTCTGGCCTAACTCCCAAGTCTGGAGGAGTTTTGCAGGACCTCAAAAACATCGTGCCTTACTGTGGAAACGTTCAGGGGCCCCAAACCTAACCAGCTTGGACCAGGGCCTGATCACCCATTCTAGTTGGCTCTGTCTACCACCCAAGCAGTGTCTAATTGCAAAGTTGGGTCTGCCTGAGGCACAGCCAACAAATTAGGGTACCCTGAACTCCATTGTCAGGCCCATGGCTTACACCACCTTCCTGAGAAGTCCTGCTGCCATCAGGATTATTAGTCCACACCAGGGAAAACTAGATGCCTAAAGTACAGTGTAAGAACACAATCAACAAGACCCAGGGCAATATGGCACTACCAGAACCCAGTTACTCAGCTACAATAAACTCTGGATATCCTAATGAAACTAATGCACAGGAATAAATTCTTAAATACAATCTTATAAAGAAAATAGAGACCTTTAAAGAAGACAGAAATAATCACTTAAGGAAATACAGAAAAATACAATCAAACAGATAGAGGCATTAAAAGAATAAGCAAATAAATATATAGAAATACAGGCAAATACAATCCAACAGGTAAAGGATATAAATAAAACTGTCCAAGACATAAAAAGGGAAACAGAAGCAATAAAGAAAACATGAACTGAGGAAGAGATGGAAAACCTAGGAAAGATAACAGGAAATATAGACATAAGCATCACCAACAGAATACAGGAGATGGAAGAGAGAATCTCAAGTGAGGAAGATATAATAGAAGAAACCAATGTATCAGTCAAAGAAAATGCAAAATCTAAAAAGTTCATGACACAAAGCATCCAGGAAATATGGAACACTATGTAAAGATCAAATCTAAGAATAATAAGAATAGAAGAAGTTCCAAGCCCAAAGGCCCAGAAAACAACTTCAACAAAATCATAGACAAAAATTTCCCTAACCTAAAGAAAAATATGCCTATAAAGGTGAACAAAGCTTGCAGAACACCAAACAGAATGGAACAGAACAAAAATCCTCCCATAGCATAATAATCAAAACACTAAATATACAGAGCAAAGAAAGAATTTTTAAAGCAGCAAGGGAAAACGGTTAAGTAACATGTAACAGCAGACCTATCAGAATTACACCTGATTTCTCACCCAAAACACTAAAAGTTAGAAAGGTCTGAGATGGGCTTGCAGACACTAAGAGACCACAGATGTCAGCTGAGATTACTATACCTAGCAAAAATTTCAGTCACCATATACGGAGAAATCAAGATATTTCATGACAAAATCAAAAGTCAAACAATATGTTTCCACTAATCCAGCTGTATAAAGAAAGAAATCTAGAAAGAAAGAAAGAAATCTCCAACCCAATTAGGTTAATTCTACTCAGGAAAACACAAGAAATAAATAATTTCACACCATATTAAAGTCAATAGAAGAGAAAAACACACAAACAAACACACATTCAGCCACCACCAACATCAAAATAACAGGAAGTAACAATACTTGGTCAAAAATATCTCTCAACACCAATGGACTCAATTCCCTCAGTAAAAAGACACAGGCTAACAGAATGGATGTATAAACAGAATTGATCATTCTGTCATTTACAAGAAATAATTTTCTGAGGAACCACCAGGTTGATTTCCAAAGTAGTTCTACCAGCTTGCAATCCCACCAACAATGGAGAAGTGTTCCTCTTTCTCCACATCCTCGCCAGCATCTGCTCTCACCTACATTTTTTATCTTAGCCATTCTGAATGATATGAAATAGAATTTCAGAGTCATTTTGATTTGCATTTCCTTAATGACTAAGGATGTTGAACCTTTTTTTTAATGCTTCTCAGCCATTTGAAATTCCTCAGTTGAGAATTCTCTGTTTAGCTCTGTACCCCATTTTTAAATAGGGTTATTTGGTTCTGTGGAGTCTAACTTCTTGAGTTCTTTGTATATATTGGTTATTAGCCTCTATCAGATATAGAATTATTAAAGATCTTTTTCCAATCCATGGGTTGCCCTTTTGTCCTATTGACAGTGTCCTTTGCCTTACAGAAGCTCTGCAATTTTATGAGGTACCATTTGTCAATTTTTTTGTCTCTAAGACACGAGCCATTAGTGTTCTGTTCAGGAAATTTTTCCACATGTTTGCTGAAGTCTTTAAGGCTCATCTTCACTTTCTCTTCTATTAGATTCATTGTATCATGTTTTATGTGGAGGTCCCTGATCCACTTGGACTTGAGTTTTGTACAAGGAGATAAGAATGGATCAATTTACACTCTACATGCTGACTGCCAGTTGAACCAGCACCATTTGTTGAAAATGCTGTCTTTTTTTGAACTGGATGGTTTTTGCTTCTTTGTCAAAGATCAAGTGACCATAGGTATGTGGGTTTGTTTCTGGGTTTTCAATTCTATTCCATTGATCTACCTGCCTGTCTCTGTACCAATGTCAAGTGGTTTTTATCACTATTGTTCTGTAGTACACTTTGAGTTCAGGGATGATGATTTCCCTCGGAAGTCCTTTTATTGTTGAGAATAGTGGCTGGATATAAAATTAACTCTAACAAATCAATAGCTTTCATCTACTCAAAGGATAAATGGTCTGAGAAAGAAATGAGGGAAATGACACCATTCACAATAGTCACAAATAATATAAAATAACTTGGTGTTACTCTAGCCAAGCAAGTGAAAGATCTGTATGACAAGAACTTCAAGTCCCTGAAAAAGAAATTGAGTAAGATATCAGAAGATGGAAAGATCTATCTTGCTCAATGAACAGTAGGATTAACATAGTGAAAATGGCCATCTTACCAAAAGCAATCTACAGATTCTAAGCAATGCCCATCAAAATTCCAACACAATTTTTCACAGATCTTAAAAGAACAATTCTAACATTCACATGGAAAAACAAAAAGTACAAGATTGCCAAAATGATCCTGAACAGTAAAAGATCTTCTGGAGGTACCGCTATCCCTGGCCTAAAGCCATAATACAGAGCAATACTAATAAAAACTAAATAGTATTGATACAGAAACAGACAGGTTTCTAGAACTGAACACTAGAAGAAAACAAACACACATATGTACACTTGATTTTTGACACAGAAACCAAAACCATACAATGGAACACGGAGAGCATCTTCAACAAATGGTGCTGGTCTAACTGGATGTCTACATGTAGAAGAATGAAAATAGATCCACATTTATCACTCTGCACAAAACTCAAGTCTATGTCAATCAAAGACTTCAACATAAAACTGGATGCACTTTCTTGGTCAAAAATTTTGAAGATAGGCAGATGGCCCTGTGCCTCAAATGGGGACCACGTCTATCTACTAGAGGTGGTCTCTTTTCACTTAATCTCCCCACTGTTGAGCACTTTGGTTAAAGTCATCCTCATTGGGTCCTGGGAGCCTTTCACATTCCTCATGTCTGGGACTTTCTACAGACACTAAATCAAATAAAAGAGAAACCGGGAAACAGCCATAAACACATTGGCAGAGGAGAAAATTTCCTGAACAGAACATCAATGATCAGGCAGTAGGATCAAGAATTAATAAATGGGCCCAAACACCCAGTACTTTCTGCTGGGACAGACTCATAGCTGGTCTGCTCCTGTGAAGACACCACCATATCCTGACCCATCCTAGAGAATCCACTGCATTCAGAGCAGTTGAGGATCAGCTGCACTCAGAGCAGTTGGACAACAGCTTGAATACCCAACAGCGTGAAGGCCTCCCAGGAGATCAACTACAGCCAGGGCAACAGATAAACAGCTTCTACAGCCCTCTGATGAGCCCCCTAGTTGGAAAGCCCCACAGGTAGTCTGCAACAGCCAGGGCCTCAGGCCTACCAGGAGAACTGAAGCAACCCAGGGACAAAAGAGGCAGACTCCAGACAGTGACCCAGGACCAACAAACGCCAGGGATATCCACATGGCCAGAGGCAAGTGCAAGACTATAAGCAACAGAAGCCAATATACATAGGCATCATCAGGACCCAGTGTTCCCAGAACAGCAAGCCCTGATACACCAAGACACCTGAAAATCAGGAAACTGTCCTAAAATCCTACCTCATGAAGATAATAGAGTCCTTTGAGGAGGATATCAATAATTCACGGAAAAAACCACAGGTAAACAGGTGAAAGAATTGAATAAAGCAATCCAAGACCTAA
>JADRCH010004207.1:0-17336 GCA_019843965.1 Rhynchomys soricoides
TCACAATTTTCACCATAAAAATGTCACAGAACAACAGAGCTGCAACAACCCAAAATATGCCTGTCAATGGAAGCATAACAAAATTGGGAAAAAGAAGAACTGTAATGGTAAAAAATGACAAAAAACATACTTGTGATGCCTTCAATACTGAGTATAGGAAGGACCTAGTTAAACAGAAACATGTTCAGCAGGATAACCTCTTCCTCCAACTCCCAGCAAGCAAAATTTAATGACTTTGTTAAGGAGATGAGAAGACAAAGTGTGAGTGCCAATGTTGATAGTGCCAGGTGCCCATTGCCAGGCTGTGTAAATTTCAGGGTGACTGGGAGGAACAGACAGGGACTAGGGAGAACACGGTTAAGAAACAACCATCATGAGGGCTAATGTCCAATGTATACAAAGAACTCAAGGAGCTAGACTCCAGAGATCCAAATAACCCTATCAGAAAATGGGGAAGAGAACTAAACAGAGAATTCTCAACAGAGGAAACTCGAATGGCCGAGAAGCACCTAAAGAAATGTTCAACATCCTTAGTCATCAGGGAAATGTAAATCAAAACAACCCTGAGATTTCACCTCACACCAGTCAGAATGGCTAAGATCAAAAACTCAGGTGACAGCAAATGTTGACAAGGATGTGGAGAAAGAGGAACACCCCTCCATTGCTGGTGGGAATTCAAGTTGATACAACCTCTCTGGAAATCAGTTTGGCGGAGCCTCAGAAAATGAACATCATACTACCTGAGGACCCAGCTATTCCACTCCTGGGCATATACCCAGAAGATGCTCCAACATGTAATAAAGACACATGCTCCACTATGTTCATAGCAGCCATATTTATAATAGGCAGAAGCTGGAAACAACCCAGATGTCCCTCCACAGAGGAATGGATACAGAAATTGTGGTACATTTACACAATGGAATACTACTCAGCAATTAAAAACAAAGACTTCATGAAATTTGCAGACAAATGGATGGATCTTGAAAATATCATCCTGAGGGAGGTAACAAAGTCACAAAAGAATGAACATAGTAGGTACTGACTGTTAAGTGGTTATTAGCCCAAGAGTTCAAAATTCCCAAGAGTCACTTCACAGCAACAGTAAGGCAGAGTGGGAAGTCCCAGATGGAGGACTTGGAGAAGGGACTGAAGGAGCTGAGGGAGTCTGCATCCCCAGAAAGGCAGCAACAGTGGCAACTGGCCTGACCCTCTGATACTCCTGGAGACTGATCCACCAACCAAAGAATACACATGGAGAGACCCATGGTGCTGGCCACATATGCGGCAGAGGAGGGTCTTGTGATCCATCAGGGGAAGGAGAGGCCCTGGGGCCTGAGGGCATTAGATCCCCCAGTATAGGAGAACGCCAAAGAGGGAAGACCAGAGGTGGGGGGGCGGGGGCGAGAAACCGAAGAGGGGAGGGTGGGGGGGGGGAGGAAGGAATAGGGAGGTTCCAAAGGGGAGATCTGGAAAGGGGAAAACATTTGAAATGTAAATAAAGTAGAAAAAAATAAAAAAGAAACAACCATCATGAAGTCACACCAGGACTGGTGAACAAAAACTTGTAAAGAGCAGAGAATGGTAGATGGAGCAGCAGACACATAAGTAGAAGGACAGTCTTGTAGGAAAGATCTACATAGTCTGTGAAGGTTTCTAAGTGGGAAGGAAACCCATGGCTCAAAGCACAAAGCCTGGCTTCTGACACTGTCTGCAGCTTCTGCCCTTGCTTCTCTGCCCACATGAAAGTGTCTCATGGTATCACCACAGTACATCCCCGAAGAGGAGGAAGGAAGGAAACTTGTCAGTGAGGAAGTCACCCACAGACAAACCTGTCCAGGAGTTCTTATCACCCTTTCCTCAGCAGCCTCCATCCAGGCACTGAGAGACCAAGGGATGTTGGGAAGTCAGAATTCTGACAGCCCCAGACCCTGTGTGCTGCCTTTGATCCTCTGATCTTCGTGCAGAGATTGATGCCCAGGAGGAAAAAAGCTGGTCCTCAATTCAGGTTGTTCCCTGAGACTGTCCTGCTGTTTGTGCCCCCACTGGACCCTACTCCTGGAGAACCCAAGCCCTTACTGGACAGGGTTTTTTGTGAAGGGATCTGCCACTGTGCTTATGAATTACGGGTACAGCTACCACAGTGATATATTCAGAAGTAAAAACCCTTTGTCCCCAGTAGAGTCTTCAGGTCAAAACACTGTGTCTAGGGAAGCTGGCAACTAAGGGTCTATATATATATGAGTTTTGACCACTGAGGCCCATTAATTGATCCTACCACACACTCGGCTTTTCTGACTGAACCCAGAGAAGTCAAAGAACACTAAACACTGGTACAGATAACTTCTCACCCAGTGATTGTAAGACCAGCAGAAAACCACTCAGCTCTCTACCTGGAACAATGCCTCCTTTCGATAGGAAGGGACCTGGAGATATTTCTCTGAGAAAAACTTGGAAAACACTCCAAGCTGGGCTCAGACAGCCTTCCACAACTATGTGGAAACCATTGATTTGGCCATTTTAACCTGGCACCCACAAGACAAAATTACCTCAGTCACACCTTCAATATGTTCTTTCAGTCAATCGATGGACCACAAGGAGCCTGTGGTAGGTTCTACCAAGTTCTGTGGAAGATTACGGGGAGAATGTTGCTGGAGCTGAGCCTGACATCAGCTACTTAGGAACTCCCTGTATGATAGTGAAGGATCCAAAGGACTTGAGTATCACGCAAAATACTGTTTGGCTAGGAAAGATTTACGGTACTTGGGGGAGGTGTTGTTTTCTTCTTTGTGCCCCATTTATTAGACCATGATAGGTCTGTTACAGGACAGAATGCCAGTGGTAACTTCCCTTCAGCCACAACTCAAAAGTCCCTGCCTTAGCCTACCTTGGAATACCAGTGAGAGACCTATGGAGAATCCCCTCTGATTTCTTTTGTGGACAAATCTGGATATTTTACATTTCTCAAGAGACCTCTGTGCCAGCAACCCCTTTATAACCCTGGTTCTCTGTCCTTGTTCTCCTCTGCTTTTGATTGAAACAGACTATGTTAAGATAATTGTGGGCTTGAAACATCTCTGTCATATAGTGTTGGCTGTGTCACTGGGATGCTACAATGTGTTTCTCACTAGGGAAGAGATAGCAGAAGGTCCTGGAATTTAGATGAACTGACCCTTAGGTCTCATCCCATCATTCCTGAAATCTGGACCAGAGCTTGTCACATGACATCAGCCTGCCTCATATCCCACCTCTGCTAGAGTCACAGGGAAATTTGACATAGATCAGGTTCAGGAACAGCAGCGTGCCCCTGAAGAGGCTTATTCACCATTTGTCATCATCACAACATGGCAGGTAGGCCACAGGCGGAGGATTCTGTATGGGCCTCTCTCACTGTGGAATACCTACCATAATGGTAAAGGTCAGTCTCAAATCCTTTGGAAGAACCTGATCCCTCAACTACAGTGCGTAGCCAGGCAGTGTATGTGGAACCCTAAGCTTGGTCTAAAGTCACAGCTGTCAGCTTAGACAGCCTCAGTGGAGTTAAGATTGACAGTCCCAAGCTCTGGTATAGTCATGCTGTCAGGACCTCTATAACAGTTCCCATGATGGCTCCAAGCAGCTGCACTCTACAGTGGCTACACTCAAAATCCCATCTACACTGGAACCAGAATTTTCTGATTTCAGCAAAGAAAACTGAGGATTGAAGAAACACACACACACACACACACACACACACACACACACACACACACATTACAAGGTCAAAGAGACACCAAGGGAAACTGAGTCCCGAAAAAGTAAAAGGACCGCAGCCCAAGGAATTTCTACCAGAGACTTTACCATTTGGTTTGTAGTATTCTGTACCATGCTGACACTCCATGGTACAAAAATATATTCAGGTTAATTCTAGAAAATAATCAAGACTATTCATGTAAACAGATACACGCTGGAGAAAACAATTCCTCACTCTTTATTCTTAAAGGCAGGAACAACCAAAGTACAGCATGAGCCAGGATTTCAGATACTTCCACATGCACTCACATACACACTGGTACATGCATACTCACATGCAATAATAAACACACAAACAATCATACACATGCAGGAACTCAAACATACACATACACATATACAGATACATGCAGGCATACACACACACAGACACACAAACACACACACAAACACACACACACAAACACATACAATATCACAACCAGAAAGAACCCATCAGCCTTGCTAACTCAAACCAACCCATCCAGAGTTGAGGGATGACAATGAATGGTATCAATTATAACCTCCCGGGGGGGGGAGTGTTTTAAGGGAGCCTAGAGGTAGACACACAGTGGAGAGGAATTTGTGCCTGCCTGAGGCACTGGGGTTACCTATACTCATGGATGGTGCCACAGCATCACACATACGTCATACAAAATAACTAAGCAGGGTATGGAGGCACATGCATTTAATCCCAGCTCTCAGAAGGCAAAGGTAAGCAGATCTCAGAGTTGGAGGCGAGTAGAGCCAGGTCAAAGTGGAGAAAACCTATCCTGAAAATTTGTAAATAAAGAAAAGGAAAAGAAAGTAACTTGCCCTGAAGTGATCCAGTGCTCACACATGTTCTGCCCACAGGGGAAACCTACCCATGCATGACCACCACTCAGCAAGAAGTCCCTGAGGCTCTGAGAGGATTTTGAACAAGTTACTGTCACAGTGGGTATAACTGGGGATACCACTATAAGAAAAGCTGCAACCAAAACTGTTCTCCAAACTTAATGCCCGTACACAACCACACAACCATGCCAGGTTGTGTGTGTGTGTGTGTGTGTGTGTGCGGGTGCGCACACTGGTAGACATATACTGGTCTACATGGTCAACCAGCCAGCTTCTCCTGAGTATTCACAGTCCTTCATGTCTTGTGTGTGTGATATCTTGTGTGTGTGTGTGTGTGTATGTGTGTGCGCACATACACGCACTGGTACACATATATTGGTCTACCTGGTCAACCAGCCAGCTTCTCCTGAATATTCACAGTCCTTGATATCCCTTGTGTGTGTGTGTGTGTGTGTGTGTGTGTGTGTATTTGTGTGTGTGTGTGCGCGCACACTGGTACACGTATACTGGTCTCATGGTCAACCAGCCAGCTCCTCCTGAGTATTCACAGTCCTTGATATCTTGTGTGTGTTTGTGTGTGTGTGGGTGTGCGTGTGTGTGCTCGAGCACACTGGTACATGTATATTGGTCTACATGGTCAACCAGCCAGCTCCTCCTGAGTATTCACAGTCCATGATATCTTGGTGCAAACGTCCTTATCATCTCATCTTGGCTCAGGAATCTCCACCAAAGCTGACCCTTCAGGGGAGAAGCTACAGGCAGACAGGATCAGCCAGTCCTTAACACCATGACTATAGACAGTTAACTCCAGCTATGAGACTGTGACATACAGTAAATACTGCAAGAGCAACACAAAACCACATGTTCCTTGGAGCACCATGACACCAAAGTCCTAAACTGGCATCTGCTCCACATTTTCAGGAACAAGGATCTGCCTGCTCTGTCCTCCAGTCAGGTCCATTAGGGAAGTTTGCATGAATAGGCATGAGAATCAGCACTGAGGTGTCAATGTCAACCACAAATCCCCTCAGAAAGGCTTACCAAGAGGCTGTTCAGATAGCCACAGTCAGAGTGAGTTGACACAAAGACATCAGACACAGAGGCCCAGATCAAACAGTGTTTCAAAAACACCTGTGCTCCTTCTGACACTTACAACCAGTCATGGTCATTCCCATAGCAAGGTTTTTATTAGGTTCAGGACTATCACTCAGAATATTAATCACTTTTCTCTAGTCATGGATCCCTTGGCCAGCACAAGTCCCAGGATTTCTACTAGACTAGGTATGTGGAAGAAAAGATGATACACACACACACACACACACACACACACACACACACACACACACATGCTCACGCACATGACACAGACAGAAAGTCAGAAAAAGAGAGAGACAGAGAGAAAGATAGATAGACAGACACAGAGAGAGAGAAACAGTCAGACAGTCAAAGAAAATTGATAGATAGTGACAGAGAGACTGAGAGAAAAAGATAGATAAGCTGTGACAGAAAGACAAAGAGAGAAAGCAAGAAAGTCAAACCTAGCAGTAGTTAGTATTAATAATAGGACACAGATTTAGAATCCCTCCCCAAAATGCTAAGAGTCTGTTTGTACACCAGTAAGATGGCAACTCTTGCCCATCCTTCTCCCTTCTGCTTTGAATAGGCAAGAGGTGTTCAGTGTCAGCATAACCTTGTGGTTGCCCTACAAGTCCACCCTAAACATGTGCCTCCCATGGTCTTCTGTTTGGTTGTTCTCCACTCCAGTGAAGACACACACATCAACAGCTGACTTGGTGCATTAGAGAGGTCTAAGGAGGGAGTGCCCAACTCTCCCCTGCACCAGAAATAGAAGCCTCTCCAGAGCTGCCAAGACATGAAATATCTGGTGATTGGGACCAACAGACCCACAGAGATCATTCCTACACAGGACCAGAAAGAGGCAGCTGTGTGAATATCTGGCCCACAGTTGGAGAGGAGAATCAAATGCTGATATTTCTGTATTCACTTAGTCTATGTTACCCACCCATGCCCAGGGAAATTTTCTTGAAGAGAACACCAATAGTTAATGTTCTGAGATCAACAACTGACAAATGGGACCTCATAAAATTGAAATGCTTCTGTAAGGCAAAGGACACTGTCAATAAGACAAAAGGGCAACCAACAGTTTGGGAAAAGATCTTTACCAATTCTACATCTGAGAGAGGGCTAATATCCAGTCCATACAAAGAACTCAAGAAGTTAGACTCCAAAGAATCAAATAACCCTATTTATAAATGGGGTAGAGAGCTAAATAAAGAATTCTCAACTGAGGAATACTGAATGGCAGAGAAGCACCTAAAGAAACATTCGACATCCTTAAAATCAGGGCAGTGCAAATTACAACAACACTGAGATTTCACCTCACACCAGTCAGAATGGGTAAGATCAAAAACTCAGGTGACAGCAGAAGTTTGCGAGGATGTGGAGAAAGAAGAACCCTCCTCCATTCTTGGTAGGATTGGAAGCTGGTACAACCACTCTGGAAATCAATCTAGCATTTCCTCAGAAAATTGAACATAGTACTACCTGAGGAGCCAGCTATACCATCCTGGGCATATACCCAGAAAATGCTCCAACATGCAATAAGGACATGTGCTCATTATGTTCAAAGCAGTCTCATTTATACTAGCCAGAAGCTGAAGACAACCCAGATGTCCCTCATCAGAGGAATGGATACAGAAAATGTGGCACATTTACACCATGGAGTAGTACTACTCAGCTATTAAAAACAACGCATTCATGAAATTTGCAGGCAAATGGATGAAACTTAAAATATCAACATGAGTGAGGTAACCTAATCCCAAAAGATCACATGCAGTATGTAATCACTGATAAGTGGTTGTTAGCCCAAGAGCTCAGAATACCCAAGATTCAATTCACACACAATATGAAGCCTAAGACTGAAGACCAAAATGTGGATACCTCACTGCTTACTAAAAGGGTGAACAAAATACTCACAGCAGCAAATATGGAGACAAAGTGTGGATCAGAGAATGAAGGAAAGCCATCTGGAGACTGCTCCACTTGGGGATCCATCCCATATACATCTACCAAACATGAACATTATTGGGGATTCTGGGAACTGCTTGCTGATGGAAGCCTGATATGTCTGTCTCCTGAGAGGATCTGCCAGAGACTGACAAATACAGAGGCAGATGCTTGCATCCAACCATAGGGATGAGTGCAGGGTCCCCGATGAAGGAGTTGTAGAAGGGACTGAAGGAGATGAGAGGGTTTGCAGTCCCATGGAGGGAGCAACAGGGTCAACAGGCCAGTCGACTCCCCCTGAGCTGCTGAACACTGGATCACCAACCAAAGAATACACATGGAGGGACCCATGGCGCTGGCCACATACATGGCAGAGGAGGAACATGTTGGCCATCAGTGGAAGTGAGGCCTTTTGGCCTAAGAGTGTTAGATGCCCCAGTGTAGGGAATGCCAGGGCTGGAAGACTGGACTAGGTCGGCGCTGGGATGGGGGGAGGAACATCCAGAGGCAGAGGGAGGGAGATGGAATAGGAGGTTTCCTGAGAGGATCCCTGGGAAGGGTGGGTCATTTGAAATGTAAATAAAGAAAATATCCAACTAAACAGTCACAGTTGCAAAAGTTGCCACAGCCATGAACAGGAAACAGAACAAATGCCCCAAACCAGGGAAGCATCCACAAATTGTGAGGAGTAAATTATTGTAAGAGGAGAATATCTCACAGAACATGCTTGTAATGCCTTCCAGGCTGAGTGTAAAAAGGACCAAATTAGAAGGACAGTGATCTGCAGGATTCCCTCTAACTCTAATTCCAAGTAAGAAAAATTCACGCTCTCTTAAGACAAGAAAAGAAGCTGTGAGCCCCTATATTGACAGTGCCAGGCCCCCATTGCAACGCTGTGGGAAATGCCAATGTGACTAGAAAAAGGACTAGGGAGATGAGTGTTAGGAAAAATAATGATTGTGACATCATGCAACTGCTCATGAGGGGAAGAACATGAACTTGTAAAGAGCAGGGAATGGCAGGCAGAGCAGCAGACACATAAGTAGACAGTCAGCCTTATAGGAGCGATCTAGATAGTCTGTGAGACTTTCAAAGAGGGAAGGACAGCCATTCCTCAAACACAAAGCCTGGCCTCTCCTGGCACTTGCTGAAGCTTCTCCCTGGATCCTCTCAGTTCACAAGTAAGGGATTCAAGGCATCACAAAACCACTTCCCACAAGAGGAGGAAGGAAGGCAGTGTGTTGGTCAGGAAGTCAGCCAGACACAGAGCTTTTTAGCAGTTCTTATAATCCCTCTCTCAACAGACTCCATCCAGGCATTGAGAGACCAAGGCATGATGGGAAGTCAGCCTTGTGGCAAAACAGGCGCTGTGTGCTGCCAATGATCTTCCTGATGAGATAGAAGCCCAGTGGGAAAAAGCAGAACCTCAACTCTGGATGTCTCCTGAGACATTGCACTGCTACATGTGCCATCAACGGACCCTACTCCTGCTTACCCGGAGCCCATACTTGGCAGGGTTTTTTGTGAAGAGGTCTACTGCTGTGTTTATTACAATCCTGATAGCTACCACAGTGATATATCCAGCAGCAAAAACCCATTGTGCCAGGCTGTTTCTTCAGCTCAAAACAGTAAGTCTAATGGAGATTGCAATTAAGAGGTTTTATCTCAGTCTTGGCAACTGAGGCCCATTAATGAATATTATCCAACATACAGCTTTCTTTCTGACCACAGATAAGTCAAAACACCCTAAAGCCTGAGCCCAATAGCCTCTCACCCAGAGTCCAGGAATCCCAGCAGAAAACCACTCAGCTCTCCACCTGGACCAATGCCTCCCTTTGAATAGGAAGGGACCTACAGATCTTTCTCTCAGAAGAACTTGGGAAACACTCCAACCTGGGCTCAGACAACCTTCCACAGCCATGTGGAAACCATTGATTTGACCATCTTCACCTGGCACTCACAAGACAACAATACCTCAGTCACACCTTCAACATGTTCTTTCAGTCACTTGGCGAATCACAAGGAACCTGTGGTAGGTTCTACCAAGTTCTGTGGAAGATTACGGGGAGCATGTTGCTGGAGCTGAGACTGACTTCAACTACCTAGGAACTCCCTGTATGATAGTGGAGGATCCAAAGGTCAGTGTATCGCCCAAAATACTGTTTGGCTAGGAAAGGTTTTGGAACTTTGGGGAGGCATTGTTTTCTTCCTTATTCCCCATTTATTAGAAAATGATAGGTCGGTTACAGGACAGAATGCCAGTGGTAACCTCACTTCAGCCACAAATCCAAAGACCCTGCCTTAGCCTACTCTCAAATACCACTGAGAGACCTATGGAGAATCCCCTCTGATTCTTGTCAGGGACAAATTTGGAAATTTTACATCTCTCAAGAGATCTCTGTGCCAGCAACCCCTTTAGAACCCTGGTTCTCTGTCCTTGTTCTCCTCTACTTTTGTTTGAAACAGACTATGTTAAGATAATTCTGGGCTTGACACATCTCTGTCATGTAGTGTTGGCTGTGTCACTGGGATGCTACAATGTGTTTCTCACTAGGGAAGAGATATCACAAGGTTCTGGAATTTAGATGAACTGACCCTTAGGTCTCATCCCATCATTCCTGATATCTGGACCAGAGCTTGTCACATGATATCAGCCTGCCTCATATCCCACCTCTGCTAGAGTCACAGGGAAATTTTTGACATAGATCCGGTACAGGAACAGCAGAGTGCCCCTGAAGAGGCTTATTCTCCGTTTTCTATCATCACAACACGGCAGGAGGACCACAGGAGGAGGATTCTGTATGGGCCTCTCTCACTGTGGAAATCCTACCATAATGGTACAGATCAGTCTCAAATCCTTTGGAAGAACCTGATCCCTCAACTACAGTGCACAGCCAGGAAGTGTATGTGGAATCCTAAGCTTGGTCTAAAGTCACAGCTGTGAGCTTAGACAGCCTCGCTGGAGTTAAGATTGACAGTCCCAGGCTCGGGTATAGTCATACTGTCAGGACTTCTATAAGAGTTCCCATGGTGGCTTCAGGCAGCTGCACTCTACAGTGGCTACACTCAAAATCCCATCTGCACTGGAAACAGAATTTTCTGATTTCAGCAGAGAAAACTGAGGATTGAAGAACCCCCCCCCCACACACACATACACATTACAAGGTCAAAGAGACAACAAGGGACACTGAGCCTGGAAAAAGTTAAAGGTCTGCAGGCCAAGGAATTTCTACTGGAGTCTTTACCATTTGGTTTGCAGTATTCTGTACCATGATGACACTCCATGGTACAAAAAACCTATTCAGGTTAATTCTAGATAATAATCAAGACTATTCATCTAAGTAGATACACCCTGGAGAAAACAATTCCTCATTCTTCATTCTTAAAGACAGGAACAACCAAAGTAAGGCATGAGCCAGGATTTCAGATACTTCCACATGCACTCATGTATATACACATACACGCACACGCACATGCAATCATAAACACAAACACATCAAAAAAACATACACATACAGGAACTCAAACACACACATACTCATATACAGATACATGCAGGCATACACACACACAGACACACAAACACACACACAGACACACACACACAAACACATACAATACCACAACCAGAAAGAACCCGTCAGCCTTGCTCACTCAAACCAACCCATCCAGAGTTGTGGGATGACAATCAATGGTATCAATGTTAACCCCGGAGGGGGGGGTTTTAAGGAGGCCTAGAGGTAGACACACAGTGGAGAGGAATTTGTGCCTGCCTGAGGCGCTGGGATTACCTATACTCGTGGATGGTGCCACAGCATCACACATACGTCATACAAAATAAATAAGCTGGGAATGGAGGCACATGCATTTAATTCCAGCTCTCAGAAGGCAAAGGTGAGCAGATCTCAGAGTTGGAGGCTGCCGCACCTGCTCCATTGGAGACTGTGCAGCATGGAAAGCAAGGAGCTTGAATGGCAGCCAGTCCGGGGGTTCGTGCCTCACGAGGCTAAGCCCCCTGGAGTTTGGGGACGCAGATTCCCCTGGACATTTGCTAGTTCAGGCTAGAGACAGTTAAGCTGGAGATTGCTTGGGGGTATTTGGGTTTGCAGCTTGTTAACTTACTGTGCTAAGATTGTTCCACGGACAACAGGGCGAATGTTGGATAAAGAAAACCTTGATGTTCCAGGAGGAGAGGAGGCGGCCACTGAGAATTGGCAGGTCACCAGTGCAGCTGCCATGGTGACCAGCACCATCACAAATGTCCATTAGGGAAAGTACTAAATGAGCTACAACAGCTTGAATCAGGAGAAGGGAAAAGTCCTAGAAAGAAACGTAGTATTCCAAGCTACCTTGAGGAAAAGGTCCAAGAATACCAGTCACTAGGACTCACAGCTAGAGACAAGAATGGAACTCTCCAAATATTAATAAGAGATCGTTGGTGGACTCCAGGGACTTACCAAGGACCATATAAACTAAGAACAACTCCTGCTGCCCCCTTACCATACACAGGACAATATGATAAGTACTTAAACAGATGGGTAGTCATTATAGGAAGAAAAGCAAATTATTATAGTTTAGGATTTTGGGAAAGGGTTAAGAGAAGCCATGCTCCCTGGTGTGCCTTAACTCCAGCACAACAATCAAACCTATGTTGGCAAGTATATGTGTTTCTCACGTACACTCTTCACGGGCAATGGTATTTTGGTAGTTTTCCATTAACCCTCAAGCAAAAGAAAGAACATTTGCTATGTGCTTTGGCTAGAGAAATAATGAGCCCTGAGTCATGCCCCATTGTGAAAAAGAATAATCACTAATCCTGAGAGTCAATAAAGAAAATTCATCAAGGTTAACTATCTGACACGCTCACCACAAAAAGGCTATTTTTATAAAAGAACTGCTTGAAGAACTCTATGAAATTCCGCTGTACTTGTAATTGTTTGTTCTAATTTTGTTTTCAGAATCATATTAATCATAAACTAAGAATGATGTCAATGATTTTGTTCCTTGTTCCTTGCTCCCTTATGCTAATATTATAAAAGCTGATGCTCTCTAAGTAAAGTTTGCAGCAGTAGATACAACCTCTCTTGTGTCTGTGTCTCTGTTGTCAAGCCGACTCCGTTCCATACCTGGGAATCCTCAGTCTCCCCTCCGCAGCCCAACTGAGCGAGTCTGCGGCAGGAGGCAAGTACAGCCATGTCAAAGTGGAGAAAACCTATCCTGAAAATTTGTAAATAAAGGAAAGGAAAAGAAAGTAACTTGCCCTGAAGTGATCCAGTGCTCACACATGTTCTGCCCACAGGGGAAACCTACCCATGCATTCCCACTACTCAGTAAGAAGTCCCTGAGGCTTGGAGAGGATTTTGAACAAGTTACTGTCACAGTGGGTATAACTCGGGCTACCACTATAAGAAAAGCTGCAACCAAAACTGTTCTCCAAAACTTAATGCCCATACACAACCACACAACCATGCCAGGTTGTGTGTGTGTGTGTGTGTGTGCGCGCACACACGTGTGCGAGAACACTTGTACAAGTATATTGGTTTACATGGTCAACTAGCCAGCTCCTCCTGAGTATTCACAGTCCTTGATATCTTGGTGCAAACGTCCTTATCCTCTCATCTTGGCTCAGGAATCTCCACCAAAGATGACCCTTCAGGGGAGAAGCTACAGGCAGACAGGATCAGCCAGTCCTTACCACCATGACTATAGGCAGTTAACTCCAGCTATGAGACTGTGACATACAGTAAATTCTGCAAGAGCAACAAACACCACATGTCCCTTGGAGCACCATAACACCAAAGTCCTAAACTGGCATCTGCTCCCCATTTTCAGGAAGAAAGGATCTGTCTGCTCTGTCTGCCAGTCAGGTCCAGTAGGAAAGTTTGCATGAATAGGCATGAGAAACAGCACTGAGGTGTCAATGTCAACCACAAATACCCTCGGAAAGGCTACACAAGCAGCTGTTTAGATAGCCACGGTCAGAGTGGGTGGACAGACAGACATCAGACACAGAGGCCCAGGCCAAACAGTGTTTCAAAAACACCTGTGCCCCTTCTGAAACTTGCAACCAGTCATGGTCATTGTCATAACAAGATTTTTTATTAGGTTCAGGAGTATCACTCAGAAAATCACTCACTTACCTCTAGGCATGGATCCCTAGGCCAGCACAATTCGAAGGACTTCTACTAGACTAGGTATCCCAAACAAAACATGATACACACACACACACAATCACACCCACAAACACACACACATGCACATGCACAGGACACAGACAAAAAGTCAGAAAAAGAGAGAGAAAGAGAGATAGACAGACAGAGACAGAGAGAAGGAGAGAAACAGTCAGAGAGACAAAGAAAAACATACATAGTGACAGAGAGACAGAAAGAAAATGATAGATAAACAGTGACAGAAAGAGAGAGAAAGCAAGAAAGTCAAAACTAGTAGTAGTTAATATTAACAATGGGACACAGATTTAGAATCCCTCCCCAAAATGCTAAGAGTCTGTTTGTACACTAGTAAGATGGCAACTCTTGCCCATCCTTCCCCCTTCTGCTTTGAATATGCAAGAGGTGTTTAGTGTCAGCATAACCTTGTGGTTGCCCTACAAGTCCACCCTAAACATGTGACTCCCATGGTCTTCTGTTTGGTTGTTCTCCACTCCAGTGAAGACACATACATCAACAGCTGACTTGGTGCATTAGAGAGGTCTAAGGAGGGAGTTCCCATCTCTCCCCTGCACCAGAAATAGAAGTCTCTCCAGAGCTGCCAAGACATGAAATATCTGGTGATTGGGACCACCAGATCCACAGAGATCATTCCTACACAGGACCAGAAAGAGGCAGCTGTGTGAATATCTGGCCCACAGTTGGAGAGGAGAATCAAATGCTGATATTTCTGTATTCACTTAGTCTATGTTACCCACCCATGCCCAGGGAAATTTTCTTGAAGAGAACACCAATAGTTAATGTTCTGAGATCAACAACTGACAAATGGGACGTCATAAGATTGAAAAGCTTCTGTAAGGCAAAGGACACTGTCAATAAGACAAAAGGGCAACCAACAGTTTGGGAAAAGATTTTTACCAATTCTAAATCTGAGAGAGGCCTAATATCCAGTCCATATAAAGAACTCAAGAAGTTAGACTCCAAAGAATCAAATAACCCTATTTATAAATGGGGTAGAGAGCTAAATAAAGAATTCTCAACTGAGGAATATTGAATGGCAGAGAAGCACCTAAAGAAACGTTCAACATCCTTAAAATCAGGGCAGTGCAAATTAAAACAACACTGAGATTTCAACTCATACCAGTCAGAATGGCTAAGATCAAAAACTCAGGTGATAGTAGATGTCTGCGAGGATGTGGAGAAAGAAGAACCCTCCTCCATTCTTGGTAGGATTGGAAGCTGGTACAACCACTCTGGAAATCTATCTAGCATTTCCTCAGAAAATTGAACATAGTACTACCTGAGGCCCCACCTATACCACTCCTGGGTATATTCCCAGAAAATGCTCCAACATGGAATAAGAACATGTGCTCAATTATGTTCAAAGCAGTCTCATTTATAATAGCCAGAAGCTGAAGACAACCCAGATGTACCTCATTAGAGGAATGGATATAGAAAATGTGGCACATTTACACTATGGAGTAGTACTACTCAGCTATTAAAAACAACACATTCATGAAATTTGCAGGCAAACGGATAAAACTTAAAATATCAACCTGAGTGAGGTAACCCAATCCCAAAAGAACACATGCAGTATGTACTCATTGATAAGTGGATGTTAGACCAAGAGCTCAGAATACCCAAGATTCAATTCACAGATGATATGAAACCTAAGACTGAAGACCAAAATGTGGATACATCAGTGCTTACTAAAAGGGTGAACAAAATACTCACAGCAGGAAATATGGAGACGAAATGTGGATCAGAGATTGAAGGACAGCCATCTGGATACTGCTCCCCTTGGGGATCCATCCCATATACATCCACCAAACGTGAATATGATTGTGGATTCTGGGAAGTGCTTGCTGATGGAAGCCTGATATGTCTATCTCCTGAGAGGATCTGCCAGAGACTGACAAATACAGAGGCAGATGCTTGCATCCAACCATAAGACTGACTGCAGGGTCCCTGATGAAGAAGTTGTAGAAGGGACTGAAGGAGATGAGAGGGTTTGCAGTCCCATGGAAGGAGCAACAGGGTCAACAGGCCAGACAACTCCCCCTGAGCTGCTGAACACTGGATCACCAACCAAAGAATACACATGGGGGGACCCATGGTGCTGGCCAAAAACAGGGCAGAGGAGGAACATGTTGGCCATCAGTGGAGGAGAGGCCTTTTGGCCTAAGAGTGTTAGGTGACCCAGTGTAGGGAATGCCAGGGCTGGAAGACTGGAGTGGGTAGGTGGGTGGGGGAGGAACATCTAGAGGCAGAGGGAGGGAGATGGAATAGGAGGTTTCCTGAGAGGATCCCTGGGAAGGGTGGATCATTTGGAATGTAAATAAAGAAAATATCCAACTAAACAGTCACAGTTGCCAAAGTTGCCACAGCCCTGAACAGGAAGCAGAACAAATGCCCCCGAACCAGGGAAGCATCCACAAATTGGGAAGAGTAAAGGACTGTAAGAGGAGAATATCTCACAGAACATGCTTGTAATGCCTTCCATGCTGAGTGTAAAAAGGACCAAATTAGAAGGACAGTGATCTGCAGGATTCCCTCTAACTCTAATTCCCAATAAGCAAAATTCACTCACTAATAAGATGAGAAAATAAGGTGTGAGCCCCATGTTGACAGTGCCAGGCCCCCACTGCAATGCTTTGGGAAATGCCAAGGTGACTAGAAAAAGGACTAGGGAGATGAGTGTCAGGAAAAATAATGATTGTGACATCATGCAAGTGCCCCTGAGGGCAAGAACATGAACTTGTAAAGAGCAGACAATGGCAGGCAGAGTAGCAGACACATAAGTAGACAGTCAGTCTTATAGGAGAGATCTACATAGTCTGTGAGGCTTTCCAAGAGGGAAGGACAGCCATACCTCAAACACAAAGCCTGGCCTCTCCTGGCACTTGCTGAAGCTTCTCCCCTGGATCCTCTTAGTTCACAAGTAAGGGATTCAAGGCATCACAAAACCACTTCCCACAAGAGGAGGAAGGAAGACAGTGTGTTGGTCACGAAGTCATCCAGAGACAGAGATTTCCACCAGTTCTAATCATCCATCTCTCAACAGCTTACATCCATGCATTCAGAGACCAAGGCATGATGGGAAGTCAGCCTTGTGGCAAAACAGGCGCTGTGTGCTGCCAATGATCTTCCTGATGAGATAGAAGCCCAGTGGGAAAAAGCAGAACCTCAACTCTGGATGTCTCCTGAGACATTGCACTGCTACATGTGCCTCCACCAGACCCTACTCCTGCTGAACCAGAGCCCATACTTGGCAGGGTTTTTTGTGCAGAGGTCTACTGCTGTGATGATTACAATACTGATATCTACCACAGTGATATACCCAGCAGCAAAAAACCATTGTGCCAGGCTGTCTCTTCAACTCAAAACAGTAAGTCTAATGGAGATTGCAACTAAGAGGTTTTATCTCAGTCTTGGCAACTGAGGCCCATTAATGAATATTATCCAACATACAGCTTTCTTTCTGACCACAGATAAGTCAAAACACCCTAAAGCCTGAGCCCAATAGCCTCTCACCCA
>JADRCH010004214.1:0-15667 GCA_019843965.1 Rhynchomys soricoides
ATGATTTTATTTGAAAGCCTGCATAGTGTGACTTATGCAATTTCCTCTTTATGTGAAATTGGAATTCAGACAGGACCAGGGAAATGCTTCAGAATATACATTGTCATTTACTCTAAGAAGAACAAATCAAAACTTAGTCTGCTGGAAGTGGAACTGGAAGCCTTGCTCTGTGCTTCCTTTTACTCTCTCAGGAACCTCTCTCAGTGCAAAGCAGCTCTCAGGCTCAGCATGAAAGCCAAGGCCTACCTGAGAATCCCAATATCCTTCTCACTACAGCCTCCATCAGATCCACTTTATCCTGGAGCTGCTCCTCTGCTTGGTGACCTTTCTAAGATGTAAGTGTTCAAGGTTTCAGGAGAGGGCCCTAGGCATGTCATTTGTGGTATATATGACTGTATGTCTTTGTTTGTTCATTTTTTGTAAGAATTTTTTTCATATTTTATTTACATTTCAAATGTGTCCCCCTTTCTAGATGATCCCGTGGAAACCTCCCTATTCCATCCACACTCCCCTCACTATGGGGCATTCCCCCAACCACCCACCTACCCACTCTCAACTTCCCTCCTTGGCATTCTCCTATACGGGGGGGATCTAACACCCTCAGGCCTGAGTGCCTCTACACCCCCTGATGGCTAACAAGACCCTCCTCTGCCACATATGTGGCCGTCACCGTGGGTCTCTCCATGTGTATTCTTTAGTTGGTGATTCAGTCTCCAGGAGAATCAAGGGGTCAGGCCAGTTGCCACTGTTGCTCCATCCCTGGGGATGGAAACTTCCTCATCTCCTTCAGTCCCTTCTCAAACTCCTCCATCTGGGACGTCACACTCAGCCCTATGGTTGCTGTGAAGTGACTCTTGCGTATTTCGAACTTTTGGTCTAATAATCACATATCATTGAGTACATATCATGTTCATTCTTTTATGACTGTTACCTCAATAAGGATGATATTTTCAAGTTCCATCCATTTGCCTGCGAATCTCATGAACTCATTGTTTTTAATAGCTGAGTAGTATTCTATAGTTTAAACGTACCACATTTTCTGTACCCATTCCTCTGTGAAGGGACATCTGGGTTGTTTCCAGTTTTAGGCTATTATAAATATGGCTGCTATGAGCATAGTGGAACATGTGTCTTTATTACATCTTGGAGCATTTTCTGGGTATATGCCCAGGAGTGGTATACCTAGGTCCTCAGGTAGTATGATGTTCATTTTTCTGAGGATCCACCAAAATGATTTCCAGAGAGGTTGTATCAGTTTGCAATCCAACCAGCAATTGAGGAGTGTTCCTCTTTCTCCACATCCTTGCCAACATTTGCTGTCACCTGAATTTTTGGTCTTAGCCATTCTGACTGGTGTGAGGTGGAATCTCTGGTTGTTTTGGTTTGCATTTCCGTGATGACTAAGGATGTTGAACATTTCTCTAGGTGCTTCTGAGCCATTCCAGTTTCCTCAGTTGAGAACTCTCTGTTTAGCTCTGTTCCCCATTTTTTGATAGGGTTATCTGGATCTCTGGAGTCTAGCTTCTTGAGTTCTTTTTATACATTGGATATTAGCCCTCTTTCAGCTGTAGGATTGGTAAAGATCTTTTCCCAATCTGTAGGTTGCCGTTTTGTCCTATTTACAGTGTCCTTTGCTTTACACAAGCTTTGGAAATTTATGAGGTCCCATCTGTCGATTTTCGATCTTAGAGCACAAGCAATTGGTGTTCTGTTTGTGAACTTTTTTTCTGTGCCCAGGTGTTCTAGAATTTTCCACACTTTCTCTTCTATTAGATTCAGTGTATCGGGTTTTATGTGGAGGTCCTTGATCCACTTGGACTTGAGCTTTGCACAGGGAGATAGGAAGGGATCAATTTGCAATCTTCTACATGTAGATTGCCAGTTGAACCAGCACCATTTGTTGAAGATGTTGTCTTTTCTTCACTGGATGGTTTTAGCTTCTTTGTCAAAGATCAAGTGAACATAAGTGTGTGGGTTCATTTCTGGGTCTTCTATTCTATTCCATTGATCTACTTGCCTGTCACTGTACCAATACCATGCAGTTTTTACCACTACGGCTCTGTAGTACAGCTTGAGATCAGGGAGGCTGATTTCCCCAGAAGTCCTTTTATTGTTGTGAATAGTTTTTGCTATCCTGGAGTTTTTGTTATTCCTTATGAATTGGAGGATTGCTCTTTCTAAGCCTATGACAAATTGAGTTGGAATTTTGATGGGGATTGCAATGAATGTGTAGATTACTTTCGGCAGGATGGCCATTTTAACTATATCAATTCTGCCAATCCATGAGCATGTGAGATCTTCCATCTTCTGAGGTCTTCTTCGATTTCTTTCTTCAGAGACTTGAAGTTCTTGTCATACAGATTTTAACTTGTTTGGTTAGAGTCACAATGAGATATTTCATATTGTTCGTGACAATTGTGAAGGGTGACATTTCCCTAATTTCTTTCTCAGCCTGTTTATCCTTCGAGTATAGGAAGGCTATTGATTTGTTTGAGTTAATTTTGTATCTGGCCACTTTGTTGAAGTGTTTATCAGCTGTTGCAGGTATCTAGTGGAGTTTATCAAGTCACTTAAGTATACCATCATATCATCTGCAAATAGTGGTATTCTTCCTTTCCATTTTGTATCACTTTGACCTCCTTTTGTTGTCTAATTGCTCTAGAACTATATATTACTTTATATATATTACATATACATATTACTATATATATAATACTATATATCTATAGATATGCTAAGAATTTGCAAGAATTTTATTGAGTATTTTGCATCGATATTCATAAGGGAAATTGGTCATAAGTTTTCTTTTATTGTTGTGTCTTTGTGGGGCTTTGGTATCAGTGTAACTGTGGCCTCATAGAATGAATTGGGTAGTGTTCCTTCTGGTTCTATTTTGTGGAATAGTTTGAAGAGTATTGGTATTAGATCTTCTTTGAACATCTTATAGAATTCTGCACTGAACCTATCTGGTCCTGGACTTTTTTTGGTTGGGAGACCTTTAATGACTGCTTCTATTTCTTTAGGGGTTATGGGACTGTTTAGATGGTTTATCTGATCCTGATTTAACGTTGGTATTTGGTTTCTGTCTTGAAACTTGTCCATTTCCTCCAGATTTTCCAATTTTGTTGCATATAGGTTTTTGTAGTAGGATCTGATGATTTTTGAATTTCCTCAGAATCTGTTGTTATATCTCCCTTTTCATTTCTAATTTTGTTAACTTGCATACTGTCTCTGTGCCCTCTTGTTAGTCTGGCTAAGAGTTTATCTATCTCGTTGATTTTCTCAAAGAACCAGCTCTTGGTTTTGTTGATTCTTTTTTATCGTTCTTTTGGTTTCTACTTGGTAGATTTCAACCCTTAATTGGATTATTTCCTGGCTTCTACTCCACTTGGGTCTATTAGGTTCTTTTTGTTCTAGAACTTTCAGGTGTGCTGTTAAGCTGTTAGTATATGCTCTCTCCAGTTTCTTTTTGGAGGCATTCAGAGCTATGAGTTTTCCTCTTAACACTGCTTTCATTGTGTCCCATAGGTTTGGTTGTTTTGTACTTTCATTTTCATTAAATTCTAGCAAGTCTTTATTTTCTTTCTTTATTTCTTCCTTGACCAAATTGTCATTGAGTACAGCATTTTTCATCTTCCGTGTGTATGTGGGCTTTCTGTTCTTTTTGTGCCATTGAAGACCAGCCTTATTTGGTAATGATCTGATAGGAGGCACGGGATTATTTCAGTCTTCTTATATCTGTGGAGGTTCATTTTGCGACCAATTATATGTTCAATTTGTGGAGAAGGTACCATGAGGTGCTGAGAAGAATGTATATTCTTTTGATTTAGGATGAAATGTTCTATAGATATCTGTTAAACCCATTTGGTTCATAACATCTGTTAGTTTCACTGTGTCTCTGTTTAGTTTATGTTTCCAAGATCTGTCCATTGTTGATAGTGGGGTGTTGACATTTCCCACAATTATTGTGTGAGGTACAATGTTTGCTTTTAGCTTTAGTAAAGTTTCTATCATGAATGTGGGAGCTCTCGCATTTGGGGCATAGATGTTCAGAATTGAGAGTTCTTCTTGGCAGATTTTTCCTTTGATGAGTATGAAGTGTCCTTCCTTATCTTTATTGATGACTTTTGGTTGAAAGTCAATTTTATCTGATATTAGAATGGCTACTCCAGCCTGTTTCTTGGGGCCATTTTCCTGGAAAATTGTTTTCCAGACCTTTACTCTGAGGTAGTGTTTGTCTTTAACATGGAGGTGTGATTCCTGGATGAAGCAAAATGCTGGGTCCTTTTTATGGACTCATTCTCTCAGTCTATTTCTTTTTATTGGGGAATTGAGACCATTGGTGTTAAGAGATATTAAAGAATCATGATTGTAACTTCCTGTTATTTTTGAATTTTTTTTTTTTTTATGTTTGTGTGGATATCTTCCTTTGAGTTTGTTGAAAGATTACTTTTTTGCTTTTCCTTGGGTGTAGTTTCCCTTGAGTTAGCGTTTTCCAT
The DNA here is from genome assembly GCA_019843965.1 of Rhynchomys soricoides. Classification (NCBI taxonomy): domain Eukaryota; kingdom Metazoa; phylum Chordata; class Mammalia; order Rodentia; family Muridae; genus Rhynchomys; species Rhynchomys soricoides. The sequence continues at coordinate 4,500 of JADRCH010004214.1, forward strand.
GTATTATTCTTTGTAGGGCTGGATTTGTGGAAACATACTGTGCAAATTTCAATTTATCATAGAATATTTTGGTTTCACCATCTATGATTATTGAGAGTTTTGCTGGGTATAGCAGCCTGGGTTGGCATTTGTGTTCTCTTAGTGTCTTTATGAGATCTGCCCAGGATCTTCTAGCTTTCATAGTCACTGATGAGAAGTCTGGTGTAATTCTGATAGGTCTGCCTTTATATGTTACTTGCCCTTATTCTCTTACTGCTTATAATATTCTTTCCTTATTTTGTGTATTTGGTGTTTTGACTATAATGTGACGGGAGGAATTCCTTTTCTGGTCCAGTCTACTTGGCATTCCGTAGGCTTCTTCTATATTTATGTTCATCTCTTTCTTTAGGTTAGAGAAGTTTTCTTCTATAATTTTGTTGAAGACATTTACTCGTCCTTTAAGTTGGGAATCTTCACGCTCTTCTATACTTATACACTTCAGGTTCTGTCTTCCCAATGTATACTGGATATCCTGGATGTTTTGGGTTAGGAACTTTTTGCATTTTTTGACTGCTTTTGTGTTTTTTTGACTGTTATGTCCATGTTTCCTATGGTATGTTCTGCCTTTGTGATTCTCTCTTTCATCTCTTGTGTTCTGTTGGTGATGCTTACATCTATGACTCTCGATTTCTTTCCTAGGTTTTCTAACTCCAGGGTTGTCTCCCTTTTTGATTTCTTTATTGTTTCTATTTCTTTTTTTAATTCCTGAATACTTTTGTTCATTAGTTTGATCGTGTTTTCCTGTAATTCTTTAAGGGATTTTTGTGTGTTCTCCCTCTTTAAGGGCTTCCAGCTGTTTTCCTGTATTCTCTTGTATTTCTATAAGGGAGTTACTTTTAATTTCCATCTTAGAATCTTTTATCATCTTCTTGAGATGAGACTGTAAGTCTGAGTCTTCCTTTTCTGGTGTGTTGGGATATCCAGGGCTTGCTGTGGTGGCAGAGCTGGGTTCTGAAGATGCCAAGTAGGCTTGGTTTCCGTTCCTTGTGTTCTTCCCCTTGCCTTTTTCCATCTGGTTATCTCTGGTGGTAGCTAGTCTTAGTCTCTCTGACTGTGGCTCGTCTTTCCTGCAAGCCTAAGTGTCAATACTCCTTGAAGACCAGTTCTCACTGAGAGGAATTTGGATTTGGAGAGTTGTGGTCCAGGGTCAGCTCTTGGGTGTAGACAGAAACAAGAAGGATCTAATCCCCAGCTGACCCTTGTGTCCTGTGTCCTGATGGATCTGCAAGGGTCCCTCCCGATCCAGTGAATTTGAAAAGAAGTGGTGGTCTAGCCTGTGCTTATAGGTGTATTGGCACTCCTGGTATACCAGCTCTCTCCTGGTACTATTTGAGTATGGAGCCCTGTGTCACAGGATCTGCTCTCCAGCCACCAAAAGAAACCAGAACCCTGTTCCTCAGTACTTGTGTCCTGGGTATTCCAGGTGGGTCCCTCTGAGAAGAAAGGCTTGCCCCCACTCCTGGGAGGCTACCTTTCTCCCAGCACTATTTGGCTATGGAGCCCTGATGGCCGAGGTCTCCTGCCTGGAGATGGAAACTGGAAGGCTCCTGTTTCTGGCTGTATCTCAGTCCTTGTTTCCCAAGGATTCTGGGCGAGTCCCAGTGAGCAGTGTTACTCCTCTTACCTCCTCTCACTGGTTTTTCCACACTCCTGTGTGGCTAGCTTTCTCCAGGCACTGGTTGGAGATGGAGCCCTGTTTGCCCAGGCAGAGGTCTCTCATGAATCTTTTTAAATTACTTTATATTTATTCACTTGACAACCTACTCACTGCCCCCTCCTCGTCACCCCTTCCCAATCCTTCCCCCATTCACATACTTTCTTCTCTGAGCATGTGGGATTCCTTCTGTGTATCCTCAGATCCTGGCCATTCAAGTCTCTCTGAGGCTAGGTGTTTCCTTTCCACAGGAACCAGACAGGGCAGCCTAGCTAGAAGAACATACCCCAATACAGGCAATAGCATTTGGGGTAGCTCTTGCTTAATTTGTTGGATGACCCACATGAAGACGAAGCTCCATGTGTGCTACATACATGTGGAAAGGCCTATGTCCAGGACCTACATGTTCTTTGGTTGATGGTTTAGGTATTTGGTTTTGTTGATCTTCCTATAGAGTTGCTATTCCCTTAAGGGCTGCAATCCTTCTTCCTATTTTTCCAGAAGAGTCACCAAGCTCCATAATCTGTTTGGATGTGGGTGTGTGCATTCATATGAGCCAATTGTGGGGTGGAGCCTCTCAAAGGACAGTCATGCTAGACTCCTGTCTTATGAAATGTCTCCTGATAATATGTGACAAGAGTGGCATGTATTCTTGGGTTGTTCTTTTCCTAATTCTGTCACTATGAGGAAATCTACTTTTTTTATTTTATTTTTTATTTCATATTTTATTTACATTTCAAATGTTTCCCCCTTTTCAGATCTCCACTTTGGAACCTCCCCATTCCCTCTGCCCTCCCCCTGCCACTATGGGGATATTCTCCAACCCACCCTCCCACACACCCACCCACTCTCGTCTTTCCTCCTTGTCATTCTCTTATACTGGGGGATCTAAAAGCCTCAGGCCCGAGGGCCTCTTCTCCCCCTGACAGGTAACAAGAACCTCCTCTGCCACATTTGTGGCCAACACCATGGGTCCCTCCATGTGTATTCATTAGTTGGTAGATCAGTCTCCAGAAGTATCGGGGGTCAGGACAGTTGAAACTGTTGCTACCTCCTTGGGGCTGCACACTCCCTCATCTCCATTAGTCCTTTCTCCAAGCCCTCCATGCAGGACCTCACACTCAGTACTACAGTTTCTGTGAAGTGACTCTTGGTATTTCAAACTTTTGGGCTAATAACCATTTAACAGTGAGTACATACCATGTTCATTCATTTGTGACTGTGTTACCTCACTCAGGATGATATTTTCAAGATTCATCCATTTGTCTATGAATTTCATGAAGTCATTGTTTTTAATAGCTGAGTAGTATTCCATTGTGAAAATGTACCACATTTTCTGTATCCATTCCTCTGTGGAGGGACATCTGGGTTGTTTCCAGATTTAGGTTATTATAAATATGGCTGCTATGAACACAGTGGAACATGTCTATTTATTACATGTTGAAGCATCTTCTGGGTATATGCCCAGGAGTGGAATAGCTGAGTCCTCAGGTTGTATTATGTTCATTTTTCTGAAGGTCCACCAAACTGATTTCCAGAGAAGTTGTATCAACTTGCATTACCACCAGCAATGGAGGAGTGTTCCTCTTTTTCCACATCCTCGCCAACATCTGCTGTCACCTGAGTTTTTGAACTTAGCCATTCTGAATGGTGTGAGGTGAAATCTCAGGGTTGTTTTGATTTGCATTTCCCTGATGACTAAGGATGTTGAACATTTATTTAGGAGCCTCTCGGCCATTCGAATTTCCTCAGTTGAGAATTCTCTGTTTAGCTCACTTCCCCATTTTTTGATAGGGTTATCTGGATCTCTGGATTCTAGATTCTTGAGTTCTTTGTATGAATTGGATATTAGCCATCTATCAGATGTAGGATTGGTAAAGATCTTTTCCCAATCTGTAGGTTGCCGTTTTGCATTGTTCACAGTGTCCTTTGCCTTACTGAAGCTTTGTAATTTTTATGATGTCCCATCTGTCAATTCTTGATCTTACAGCACAAGCAATTGGTGTTCTGTTGACGAACATTTCCCTTGTGCCCAAGTGTTCAAGACTCTTCCCCATTTTCTCTTCTATTAGATTCAGTGTGTCTGGTTTTATGTGAAAGTCCATGATCCACTTGGACTTGAGCTTTGTACAGGGAGATAAGAATGGATCAATTCTCAATCTTCTACATGTAGACTGCCAGTTGACCCAGCACCATTTGTTGAGGATGCTGTCTTTTTTCCACTGTATGGTTTTAGCTCCTTTGTTGAAGATCAAGTTACCATATGTGTGGGGGTTCATTTCTGGGTCTTCAATACTATTCCATTGATCTACCTGATGTCACTGTACCAATACCATGACGTTTTTATCACTACTGCTCTGTAGTACAGCTTGAGGTCAGGGAGGCTGATTCCCCCAAAAGTCCTTTTATTGTTGAGGATAGTTTTTGCTATCCTGGGTTTTTGTTATTCCTTATGAATTTGAGTGTTGCTCTTTCTAGGTTTATGAAGAATTGAGTTGGGATTTTGATGGGGATTGCATTGAATCTGTAGATTGCTTTAGGCAGGATGGCCACTTTAACTATGTTAATCCTGCCAATCCATGAACATGGGAGATCTTTGCATCTTCTGAGGTCTTCTTCAATTTCTTTCTTCAGAGACTTGAAGTTCTTGTCATAGAGATCTTTCACTTGTTTGGTTAGAGTCACACCTAGATATTGTATTTTGTTTGTGACAATTGTGAAGGGTGTCATTTCCTTAATTTCTTTCTGAGGCTGTTTATCCTTCGAGTATAGGAAGGCTACTGATTTGCTTGAGATAATTTTGTATCTACCCACTTTGCTGAAGTTGTTTATCAGCTGTACCAGATCTCTGGTGGAGTTTTTCAGGTCACTTAAGTATATCATCATATCATCTGCTAATAATGATATTTTGATTTCTTCCTTTCCAATTTCTATCGCTTTGATTTCCTTTAGTTGCCTGATTGCTCTTGCTAGAACTTCAAATACTATATTGAGTAGGTAGGGAGAGAGAGGGCAGCCTTTTCTAGTCCCTGATTTTAGTGGAATCGCTTCGAGTTTCCCTCCATTTAGTTCGATGTTGGCCTCGGGATGGCTTTATATTGCTTTTCTAAGTTTCGGTATGCTCCTTGAATTCCTGATATTTCAAAGACTTTTATCATGAAGGGATGTTGAATTTTGTAAAATGCTTTTTAAGCATCTAATGAAACAATCATGTGGTTTTTTTCTTTGTGTTTGTTTATGCAGTGGATTACATTGATGGATTTCTGGGTATTGAACCATCCCTGCATCCCTGGAAATCTACTCTTATATCAAGTATCAACAATAGAAATGGAAATGGACATTTTACAAATCACATATAAATTTTCTATGAATATATATTTTATAGATATAACTGAAGGGTCCTGTCAGGTCTCAGGAAGTTGATCCCTGATGAAATCGATGATTCTGGTTTAGTGGGAGCACACATAGCAATTAAATTCAAAAGTGACTGGTTCCTCAAATCTTTTATGCTATTTAGGAAAATTAAATAAGATTATTTCCTTCCATGATATTCAGTTGTTTGAGATATTCATAGACTTTCCTGATAAAAGTAAAAGTATTGGTATACAATAATTCTGACTGAAGTGTAGTTTTGCAACTAATGGTGTTATACCTTATAATGGAAGAAAATATACTTTTCAATTTTACAAATTTTGAGTATAATAATTTATTTGTGCTATACACTACAGTGAAAAATAGAGACATGCCATTCTATTGATATATATCAAGAAAACTCATTGATTACTAATGGGTAATTAAGAACCTCAAGGCCCATAGCTCTTCAATTAGCATCCCCCATTTAGCTCCGCACCCAGGAGGTCTGCCCTGTCACCGCTGTGCTCCATTTTCTACTCCATAACTCAGCCTTCCACAGAGGCCTGCAGAAAACCTAGGAAAGACAACAGGAATTATAGACATAAGCATCAACAAAACAATACAAGAGATGCAAGAGAGAATCTCTGGTATAGAAGACATGATAGGAGAAATTGATACACCAGTCAAAAAAAAAATGCAAACTCTAAAAAACTCACAACACAAAACATCCAAGAATGTGGAGACTCACATAAAGATGAAAACTAAGAATGATAGGAATAGATGAAGGAGAATATTTCCAACTCAAAGGCCATGAAAACATCTTCAACAACTTCAAAGAAGAAAAGTTTCCTAACCTAAAGAAAGAGATACATATAAATGTACAACAAATTTGAAGAACACCAAACAGATTGGACCACAGAAGAAAACCTCCATCCACATAATAATAAAACCGCTAAAAGTACAGGGTAAAAAAAAGAGTATTAAAAGATGTAAAAGAAAAAGGCCAAGTAGCATTTAAAGGCAGCCCTATCACAATTATGCTTCATTTCCCGACAGAGATGCTAAAAGCTAGAAGGGCCTGGGCAGGTGTCTTGTAGACACTAACAGACCACAGGTGTCAGACCAGACTTCTACATCTAGAAAACCTTTTAATTACCATAGATAGAAAAACCAAGAATTTCTTTGCCAAAGCCAAACTTAAACAATATCTTTCCACTAAATCAGCAATACAGAGAATACTAGAAGGAAAACTCCAGCCCAACATTAATTATACTCAAGAAAACACAAGAAGTAATTTCAACTAATTAAAACCAATAGAAGAGAAGCACACCAAACCAATCCTATAACCAAAAATATCAAAATAATATGAAATTAAAGATCACTCATCATTAATTGATTTTTACATCAATGATCTCAATTAACAATTTAAAAACAAATGGTAAGCGAATAGATGTGTAAGCAGAATCCATTATTCTGCTGTATATGAGAAACAGGTTTCAGCAACAAAAATAGTTATTACCTCAGAAGAAAGGTCTAGAAAAAGGTTTGCCACACAATCATACCCAAACACAAGCTGGAGTCACTAGAAAAAGTGGCATTCAATGAAAATCAATCCAAAGAGACAGAGAATGACATTTATACTAATCACAAGAACAATCCACCAAGAGGACATCTCAATTCTCAACACCTATGCCCCAAATGCAAAGGCAATCACATTTGTAAAACAAACATAACTAAAGCTTAAATCACATATTAAACCCTACAAATAAATAATAGGGGACTTCACGACCCACTCTCATCAACGCATGGAACATTGATACAGAAACGAAACAGAGAAATAATGTAACACACAGAGGTTATGACTCAAATGAATGTAACAGATATCTATAGAACAATTCGCCAAATACAATTACTTCTCAGCAACTCTTGGAAACTTTTCCACAACTGATTGGATCCGGGGGCTCAAAGCAAGCTTCAACAGATACAAGAAGATTGAATTAACCCCTTCTATCTTATCAGATAACCATGGGTTAAAACTGTACTTCCACAACAGAAACAATAGAAAACCAAAATAGTCATGGAAAGTGAACAAATCTCTACTCAATGTTCACTGGGTAAGAAAAGAAATTAAAGACTTCTAGAACCTATTGAGATGGGCACAACATACCCAACATAATAAAAACCCTGCTAAGAGGAAAGTGCATAAAACTTAAGTGTCCTCATAGAGAAACTGTGGAATTCACATCCTAACAAATTAAAAGTACACATGAAAGCTCTACAAAAATGACACAAACCCACCCAACAGAAGAAGAGAGCAAGAAAATAACAAACTCATTGCTGAAATAAATTAATCACAAACTAGGATAATACAAGGAAATCAGGCAACTGTTCTTTGAGAAAATCAATATGAAAGAAAAACCATAGCCAAAATAACTAAAAGGCACAGAGACAGTACACAAACTAACAAAATTAGAAATAAAAAGGAGACATCACAATGGACACTGAGGAAATTCAAAGAATAATTACATCTTTTTTCAAAATGCTGTAGTCCACAAAATTGGAAAATCTAAATGACATAGGTAATTTCCGAGACAGATATTGCTTACCAGTGTTAAACCACAATCAGGTATACTATGTAATCTGTCCCATAACCCCGAAGGAAATAGAAAGAGTTATTAAAATTCTTCCAGTCATAAAAATCCTGGGGCCACTCTTTATAGTGTAGAATTCTACAGATTTTTGAAGAAGAGCTAATATAAATACACTTCAAACAATTCCACAAAATAGAAACAAAATGAACCAGTGAAACTCATTGTTTGAGACCACAGACACTTTGATACATAAATCACACAGAGAATCCACAAAGCAAAAGAACTTCAGACCAGTTTCCCTTGTGAACATTGATGCAAAAATATTCAATTAAATACTTGCAAACAGAATGCAAAAATACCTCAAAATATCATCCACCATGATCCCAAGAATGCAGGGATAGTTCACTACATGGAAATCTATCAATGTAATCCACCATATTAAGTAACTGTAAAAAAATAATTATCACATTAGACACTAAAAGTATTTGAAAATATCTAAAAACCCTTCATTTTAAACATCTTGGAGTGATAAGGGATAAGAGGTACACACCTAAACATAACAAAAAGGAATATACAGCATGTCAATAATGAACATTAAATTAAATGGAGAGAAACATAAAGCAATTTCAAAAAAATAAGGGACAAGACAAGGCTGCTCAACTCTAACTATCTATTCACAATAGTACTTGAAGTCCCAGCATGAGCAATAAGACAACTAAAGGAGATAAGGGGGTTAAAAAAAAGAAAGGAAGGGAAGAAGTCAAAGTATACCTATTCACAGATGATGTGATAGTACACAGAAGAGAACATTCTATCAAAAGTTGACACATTTGAGCAAGAAGAGACACAACATGTTATTGAGTATCTAGGACAGCATACTATAGAACTGACCATAAACACTCACTGAGGTAAGAAAAATATTGAACAAATAGTGTAGACAAGGATGCTCCGCTGAAGTATAAAATAATTGCCAGTATTGTGGAGATGTTTTTGAAATTTTCTCCTCTTGAATATGCTCTGCATTTTTATTTTTATAAATAAGTGAAGTATTCCAAAGCAATATTCCCTTCCCAATGTCAACTCATTTTATCACTTGTCTGAGATATGGGTCTGCAGAAAAAAAAAAACATAGATCAGGGGAAAGAAAAGAGAGAGGTAATGTTCCCTTGGGCCTTTCTACACTCCATGCTATGATTGACATCCTTCCTTTTTGTCTGTCCATATGGGCAAAAACTGATGCATATAACCAATGTCTCCAGTCACCAGGGAAATGGGAATTAATGATAAATGGTAATAAACATTGAATTGCTCCATAACCAATGGAATGAGAGCAATTAATAGATATTTTTAAAAAAAGGAAAAGCTATATTGTGTGGTTGGAGATAAAGGAGTACCTGTCCCCAATCAGCGTGAGCATTATGTCATACAACATAGGCAAATAATATGGAGGATCTCACACAATTACAAATTAAGACCACATGACACAGCAATCTCACATCTGGGTGTATAGGGATGACAGGGAGTGACATTTTCATTTCCAATAGATTATTGCATTTCTGTGTTCACTTGCTGATATCAGAGTTACACTATCTCTCAATGCTGGTGTCTTAGTCAGGGTTTCTATTCCTCCACAAATATCACGACCAAGAAGCATGTTGGGGAGGAAAGGGTTCATTAAGCTTACTCTTCCACGTTGCTGTTTGTCATTAAAGGAAGTCACTAATTAATGCTAGGCTCCACTAAAATATTTTCTTCTTTCAAGAGGGAAAAATAACAGGGCACAGTCACAATAAAAAGCATAATCAAACTCTAACCATCCAATGTCTGTGAATCCACTCACAGTCTTCTGGATTCCTCCAAGGGCTTGGATCACTTCTCCAGCTCTGCCCTTTGTAGCACACACCTTGTCTTCTAGGCTCCAGATGCCAGTACTCCACTGCTGCTGCTGTTCTTGGTGGTCATCTCATGGTACTGGTATCTACAAAACACTACTGTCTTCCACTGCAAGTAGGGTTTACCATGGTGTCAAGCCTCAACTCCTTGGCATGACCCCTTCAATCCTGGGCTGTCAATTGCAACTGAGGCTGCAACTTCACCAAAAGCCTTCCACAGCCTCTCACAGTGCCCAGGCCTCAGTTGCTCTTCATGACTTCTCCATGCCTTCAAAACCAGTACCACCTGGGTGACCCTTACACATTACCAAGTCCATCCACAGCACAAGGTACAATCCTGGCTATCTCTGGAACACAGTATCTGTGCTCTCAGAAAACAGAGAAGATTTCACCCCAATGTTGCTGGTCTCTTCTTAATCACTGCTAATATCTCATTATCTCCAGCTAACCAGCATCAATAGTCCCAGCAAGGCAATGGTTTTGCTTTAGTAGTTCTGGTATCTTGTTAATCACAGCTGATTGCTTCAGACCCAGCTAACCAAAACCACAAAATCTTAAATCAAACTAGCAATGGCCCTGATAAGAGTCTGTAATCTTCACTCTGAAATTTCACAAGCCAGCCCTCCATCTTTTGCACTGTTCTTAACATTATCTTCCAAGGTCCTATACAACATTCCACAGGGAAGCCCAAAGTTCCAAAGTCCCTCCATAGTCCTCCCCAAAACATGGTCAGGTTGTCAGAGGAATAACCCACTTCACTGGTACCAATTTGTCTTAGTCATGGTTTCTATTCCTGCACAAACATCATAATCAAGAAGCAAGTTGGGGAGGAAAGGGTTTATTCAGCTTACACTTCCACGTTACTGTTCTTCACTAATGGAAGTCAGGACTGAAACTCAAGCAGGTCAGGAAGCAAGAGCTGATGCAGAGGCCATGGAGGGATGCTTCTTACTGGATTACTTGCTTCTCCTGGCTTGCTCAGCCTGCTTTCTTATGGAACCCAAGACTGCCAGCCCACAGATGGTACCACCCAAAAGGGGCCATCCCCCTTGATCACCAATTGAGAAATTGCATTTCCACTGGATCTCATGGAGGCATTCCCTCAACTAAAACTCCTTTCTCTGTGATAACTTCAGCTTGTGTCAAAATGGCACACAAAACTAGCCAGTACAGCTGGATTCTTTTTAGGGAGCTCTGAGGTGTGTAGTCATTAGAAGATACCCTCACTGAATGGAGCTTGTAACTGGCACATGGACATGGTCCTCATATGTCTTATCAACATGGAACTTATCATTGAGCAATAGTAAGGATAGAAGTTATGTCAGTCAGATTGTTAAAAGTAATTTATTGTTGCACAGTGGGCCTCAAGGATGTCTTCCTAATAGCATGTATTCTATTGAATTTCCCGCATGAAACCACTATAGTGTACCATAGAGAACATGTTTTACTTCCCTGAATGCTTGTCAATATTCACACACATGATCATATGAGCCTCTATGGAGCACAGGTACTGACGATCAATATTGTCAGATATTTGGACATGTTCTTCAAGCTATGTCCCCTAACCTTGTAAAGAGTTTGACCGATTTTATTCTACTGGAAGCAGACCCTTCTTGTCTCCCTGTTTTCTGAACTCAA
>JADRCH010004239.1:0-11745 GCA_019843965.1 Rhynchomys soricoides
AATTGATCCATTCCTATCTCCCTGTACAAAGCTCAAGTCCAAGTGGATCAAGGACCTCCACATAAAACCAGATACCCTGAATCTCATAGAAGAGAAAGTGGGGAAAAGTCTCAAACATATGGGCACAGGGGGAAAGATCTTGAACAGAACACCAATGGCTTGTGTTCTAAGATCAAGAATCAAAAGATGGGACCTCAAAAAATTACAAAGCTTCTTTAAGGCAAAGGACACTGGAAATAGGACAAAACAGCAACCTACAGATTTGAAAAAGATCTTTACCAATCCGAAATCCGACAGAGGGCTCATATCCAATGTATAGAAAGAACTCAAGAAGCTAGACTCCAGAGATCCAAATAACCCTATCAAAAAATGAGGAAGAGAGCTAAACAGAGAATTCTCAACTGAGGAAACTTGAATGGCCAAGAAGCACCTAAAGAAATGTTCAACATCCTTGCATCAGGGAAATGCAAATCAAAACAACCCTGAGATTTCACCTCACACCAGTCAGAATGGCTAAGATCAAAATCTCAGGTGATAGCAGATGTTGGCCAGGATGTGGAGAAAGAGGAACACTCCTCCATTGCTGGTGGGAATGCAAGATGATACAACCTCTCTACAAATCATTTTGGCGGACCCTCAGAAAAATGAACATAATACTACCTGAGCACCCAGCTATTCCACTCCTGGGCATATACCCAGAAGACGCTCCAACATGTAATATAGACATATGCTCCACTATGTTCATAGCAGCCATATTTATAATAGCCAGAAGCTGGAAACAACTCAGATGTCCCTCAGCAGAGGAATGTATACAGAAAATGTGGTACATTTACACAATGGAATACTGCTCAGTTATTAAAAACAATGACTTCATCGAATTCTTGGGCAAATGGATGGAACTTGAAAATATCATCCTGAGAGAGGTAACTCAGTCAGAAAAGTATGAACATGGTATGTACTCACTGATAAGTGGTTATTAGCCCAAAAGTTTGAAATACCCAAGAGTCACTTTGTAGCAACAGTAGGGCTGAGCGTTAGGTCCCAGACGGAGGAGTTGGAAAAGAGACTGAAGGAGCTAAGGGAGTTGGCAGCCTCATGGGGGGAGCAACAGTGTCCACTGGCCTGACCTCCCTATGCTCCCAGAAACTGGATCACCAACCAAAGAATACACATGGAGGAACCCATGGTGCTGGCCACATATTTGGCAGAGGCGGATCTTGTTAGCCATCAGGGAGAGGAGATGCCCTTGGGCCTGAGGGTGTTAGATGCCCCAGTATAGGAGAATGCCAAGGAGGGAAGTGGAGAGTGCATGGGTGGATGGGTGGATGGGTGGGGGAATACCCCCATAGAGGCAGGGAGATGTGTAGGGTATAGGGAGGTTCCAAAGGGGAGATCTGGAAAGGGCGAAACATTTGAAATGTAAATAAAGTATCAAAAAATATTTTTAAAAATCCACAATATATAAAAAAAAAAAATGTCTTTAATCTTCCCTCTGAAATTTCACAAGCCAGGCCTCCATCTTCTGCTCTGTTCTCAACATTATTTTCCAAGTTCCTACACAATATCACACAAAGCTCTTAACTCTGAAGGGATCTTCTAACCCAAAATTCCAAAGTCCTTTCACAGTCCTCCCCAAAACATGGTCAGGTTGTCACAGGAATACTCCACTATGTTGGTACCAATTTGTCTTAGTCAAGGTATCTATTCCTGCACAAACATCATGACTAAGATGCAAGTTGGGGAGGAAAGGGTTTATTGAGCTTACATATCCATGCTGCTGTTCATCACGGAAGGAAGTCAGGACTGGAACTCAAGCAGGTCAAGGAGCAGGAGCTGATGCAGAAGCCATGGAGGAATACTGCTTACTGGCTTGCTTGCTTACTTCTCCTGGCTTGCTCAGCCTGCTTTCTTATAGAACCCAAGACTACCAGCCCACAGATGGTATCACCCACAAGGGGCCCTCCACCCTTGATCACATATTGAGAAAATGCCACACCTGGATCTCATAGAGGCATTTTTCTCAACTGAAGCTCCTTTCTCAGTGATAACTCCAGCTTGTGTCAAGTTGACACACAAAACTAGCCAGTACATGTGCTAAGTGCCTTTATAAGTAAATTGGAGCATTCTCATACTAGCAACTTAACAGCAGACCTGAAAACTCAAGAACAAAGAGAAACAAATACAACCAAGAGGAGTAGACAGCAGGAAATAATCAAGCTCAGGGCAGAAATTAATGAATTAGAAACAAAGAGAAAAAATTTTTAAATCAACAAGATAGAGAAACACTTAACCAAACTAACAAAAAGGCAGAGAGACAGTATCCAAATTAACTAAATAAGAAGTGAAAAGGGGGACATAACAACAGACACTGGAAAAAAAAGCCAAAGAATCATTAAGTCTTACATCAAAAGCCTGTACAGAATTGAAAAATCTAAATGAAAAGGATGATTTTCTTGATAGATTCCACTGACAAAAGTTAAATTAGGATCAAGCAAACTATCAAAACAGTTCTATAATATCTATGGAAGTAGAAGTAATCCTTAAAAGTCTCCCAACCAATAAAAGCACAGGGCCAGATTGGTTTAGTGCAAAATTTTACCAGATGTTCAAAGAAGTGTAAATACCAATATTCCTCCAACTATTCCACAAAATAGAAACAGAAGGAAGATTGCCAAACTCATTCTATAAGGTGACAGTCATTCTGATACATAGACTTTGTATAGATAACTATACAAATACTCAACAAAGAAAGAGAAATTCAGACCAATTTCCTTTATGAATGTTGAAGCAAAAATACTCAATAAAACACTCACAAGTTAAATCTAAGAACACATAAAAAACATCATCTGCCACGATCAAGTAGGCTTCATCCCAGGAACTCAGGGATAGTTCAATATATAAAAATCCATCAACATAATTGAACATATAAACATACTAAGAGAAAAAATCCACATGATTATCTCATTATCCATAGAAAAGGCCTTTGACAAAATCCAATATCCTTGCATGTTAAATGTCTTGGAGAGATCAGGGACATAAGGGGAATACCTAACACAATAAGATAATGTACAACAAGCCAATAACCAAAATCTTATTAAATGTAGAGAAACTTTAAAGCAATTCTGGTAAAAATAGGAATACAGCAAGGCTGCTCACTCTCTCCATATGTATTCAACATAGTACTTAAGTTCTGGCTAGAGCAGTAAGAGAATTAAAGGAGATCAAAGGGAAACAAACTAGAAAGGAAGAAGTCAAAGTGTCACTATTCACAGGAGATATGATAGTAGACATAAGTGAGCACAAAATTTCTACCAGAGAACTCCTATGGCTGATAAACACCTTCATCAAAGTGGCTGGATATAAAATTAACTCAAAGAAATAAGTAGCCCTCCTTTATACAAATGAGAAATGGGATAATAAAAAAATCAGGGAAACAATATGTAATATAAACCATCTTGTTACAATTCTAGCTAAGGAAAAACATGTATGACAAGAACATCAAGTGTCTGAAAAAAAAAAGAAATTAAAGAAGATATCTGAAGATTAACAATGGCCATCTTACCAAAAGAAATCTGCAGATTCAATGCAAAATTCCAACACAATTCTTTACCGACTTTAAAGAACAATTCTCAACTTAATAGGGAAAAATAAAAAACACAGTATAGCTAAAACAATCATGTGCAATAAAAACCTTGGAAAGTTCTCAAGATGTAATATAGAACAATAGTGATCAAGACTGCATGGTATTGGTATAGAAACAGACAGGGTGATGAATGGAATCAAATTGGAGACCCAGAAAAAAACCCATAGGCCTAATGACACTTGATTTTTCACAAAAATCCAAAATCATACATTGGAAAAATAAAATCATCTTCAACAAATGGTATTGGCCTAACTGGATGTCTGAATATAGAAGCATGCAGATTGATCTGCATTTATCATCCTGCACAAAAATCAAGTCCATGTGAATCAAAGACCCCCCAACATCAAACCAGATACACAGAATCTAGGAGAAGAGAAGTGGGGAATAACCGTGAACACATCAGCACTGGAGAAAACGTTGTGAAGAGAATTCCAAAAGCTCAGGCACTAAGATCAACAACTGTTAAATTATATCTCATGAAAGGACACAATCTAAGGCAAAGAACACAATAAGTATGACAAAACAACAGCCTACAGATTGGGAAAAGATATTCACCAACCTTACATCCAACAGAAGACTAATATCCAAAATATAGAAAGAACTCAAGAAGTTAGACACTACCAACCAAAATAGCCCAATTAAAACTGGAGTACAGAGTTAAACAGAGAATTCTCATCAGAGTAATTAAAATTCTCTGATGACACAGAAGCACTTAAAGAAATGTTAAATGTCCTTAGTCATCAGAGAAATGCAAATCAAAACAACTGTGAGTTTCCACCTTACACTCATCAGAATGGCTAAGATCAAAATCTCTAGGACAGCACATACTGAAAGGTTGTGGACTAAGAGAAATACTCCTTCCTTGCTAGTGGGAATGCAAACATGAACAACCACTCTGGAAATCCTTCTTGTGGTTTCTCAGAAACCAATCAATTAATCAATCAAAACCAAGCAATACCACTTCTGGGCATACACCTAGAAGATGCTCTACCATACAAGAAGGACATACACCCCTATGTTCACAGCAGCTTTATTTGTAATAGCCAGAAACTTGAAACTGCCCAAATGTCCCTCAGCAGAAGAATGGATAAAGAAAATATGGTTCATTTGCACAATGGAACACTACTCAGCTATTAAAACAAAGGCATCATGAATTTTGCAGGCAAATGGATGGAACAAGAAAATATCTTCCTGAGTGAGGTAAGCCAGACCCAAAAGGAGATGCCTAGTATGTACTCATTTATAAGTAGATGTTAACCACAAAGTACTGGATAACACCCACCGTCCATACAATCCATAAATCCAAAGAAGCTAAATAACAAGGAGTGCCCAAGGAAGGACGTTTGACTCTCACTCAGAAAAGCTTATGATATAGTCATTGAAGGTTCATGAAGGGAATGTGTGGGGAGCCGCCCGAGTCGCACCCACATTCGCCATTACAAGATGGCGCCTACATCCGGCCGAGAACAAGTTGTAAACAGGCTAGTGCGCATGCAACTGGTAATTTTCCACCTCAGAGTCTCAGCCTCTCTCGTGGCGTCATCTGGTCTGATGTGCGGGGAGCCAATGGGGAAGCTCCATGTCCCAGGCGAGCGCTGTGGCCTATATAAGGGACGGGTGTTCTGTTGTTCGGGGTCTCCACTCGTGGCAAGCTTATGCTCTCCCTCTCAAGATGCATTAAAGCTTTACTGCAGAAGGATCCTTTGTGTGCCGCATCGTTCTTGCTGGCGAGACGGTAGCGTGGGACATCTGGTGCCGAAACCCGGGAACTTTGTCATCGTCAAGCACCTTTGGAGACCCCCTGGAAACAGGGAGGATTCAGAACTGCAGGGAGGTAGGTTCGGAAAGGCATGTTGACCCTGGGTCTTGACTTGGGATTGCCCCCTTTTTGGTCTAATGCTGTTGAAGCCTTGCTAATTGTGTTAAGTGCCCTCATTTTGGTTTTACTGTCTTTGTATTGCTGCGAACAAGATGAGGCCTGTGTAGATGCTGTAAGGGAGGGGCAAATCACCCCTGAAAGGGTCCAGGACACCATGTCAGAATCCGAACGGAGTGAGAGGATGGGTACCCAAAAAGAAAGAGATCTCAGCAAGGAAAAAGGACCTCCTGGTAAGTCTAAGGACGAGGGAGAGATTAAAGACAAAATGGGAAAAAAACTGTCCCCCCGACAAGGCTGTGGGCAGAAAAACGATTCTCATACCCAAGAAAAAAGTAAAAAGAAGGGGGGAGAGCCTCTACCCAGTTCAAGACCTTGAGGCTCTTCAATTGGAAACTTCAGACACTGACCCCCTTAGCTCTAGTGAGGAGTCAGAGCTAGAAGAGGAAGCGGCACGGTATGAGGAAGATTGGCCGCCCCGCAATGGGCAGATGAAGCGGCCGCCTTCTTTGGCCCCTACGCGGACCGTGCCTTCTGCACCTCCCTCTTATGAGACGTGCCCCAACCCCTTTTCTTTTCTCTCTGACAAGGTTAGGAGAAAGGTACAAGCTGCTTTTCCAGTTTTCGAGGTAGATGGTGGAGGGCGAGTTCATGCCCCTGTAGAGTACAGCCAAATTAAAGACCTGGCTGAAGCGGTCCGAAAAAATGGGGTAAATGCTAATTTTACTATAGTAATGTTACAGAGATTTGCTGGGGCATCCATGACTCCCGCCGATTGGCAGATGCTGGCCAAGGCTGCGCTCCCTACAATGGGCCAATATATGGAGTGGAAGGCTTTATGGCATGAAGCTGCACAAGCTCAAGCCAGAGCCAATGCTACGGCACCGACCCCTGGACAGAGAGATTGGACCTTTGATATGTTAACTGGCCAAGGTCCTTTTGCGGCAGATCAGACCGTATTCAGGCAGAAAAGAGACTTTGGTATCTCTGCCATTATCATAGGTGTGGTGGCAGCGGCTGGGGTTACAGGGGCCATCACTGCGTCGGCCCTTGCGCTCTCTGGAACGATGCAGACCGCCAATACCATTAATGAGTTGTCTGCAGCTGCCACCTTAGCTCTAGACAGACAGGTATCCGCCAATACTCAAGTCCAGGGGGACCTAATGCTGGTTAACCAGCGCATTGATCTTATTCAAGAACAACTGGATGTCCTTTGGCATCCAATTGGGCTGTGAACAAAAGTTGCCAGGACTCTGTGTTACTTCCATACAATATGACAGATTTACAAAAGCAGCTAACCTGTCTAAAAGTCTTTCACAGTATATGTTACAGAATTGGACCCTTAAATTTGATGAAACCTTGCGAGAACTGCGGACAGCAATTATTCAGATCAACTCCACCCGTCTTGATCTGTCCTTGACCGAGGGCCTCTCTTCATGGATTTCCTCGGCAATTTCTTATTTCAAGGAATGGGTAGGGGTGGGATTGTTTGGAGCAGCGCTCTGCTGTGGGTTGGTGTTGCTCCTATGGCTCATCTGCAAACTCAGGGCCCAGACTAAAAGAGACAAGGTGGTCATTGCGCAGGCGCTTGTTGCCTTAGAACAAGGAGCCCCGGCCGGTGTTTGGCTGTCCATGTTTAAACAATAGCAGTAGGTCGCCAGCCAGACAGTACTTGCACACCCGCGAGTCTAGTCTCATTGCACTGGGTAGAGTGTTTGGTCTGAGCAGCTCTTGAGGGATGTCAAGCAAAGCATCGCACAAGGCGGTCATCATTGTGGGCCGCCTTGGGAGACATGTCATCTACATGAGGGTTGAGTGCCCTAGTTTCCCTCCCTCTAAAAAACGGCACTGGGCGGGTCAGGAAGACCTCGGGCGCGCATGAGCTTAGGGGTCGTCTCCTGTACAAGGCCCAACCTTTTGGTCAGGGGATTTGACCTCTGTCTCCGCCCTCTTAAGAGTGTCCTACTTTGCTTACAGAAATGAAAAGGGGGAGATGTGGGGAGCCGCCCGAGTCGCACCCACATTCGCCATTACAAGATGGCGCCTACATCCGGCCGAGAACAAGTTGTAAACAGGCTAGTGCGCATGCAACTGGTAATTTTCCACCTCAGAGTCTCAGCCTCTCTCGTGGCGTCATCTGGTCTGATGTGCGGGGAGCCAATGGGGAAGCTCCATGTCCCAGGCGAGCGCTGTGGCCTATATAAGGGACGGGTGTTCTATTGTTCGGGGTCTCCACTCGTGGCAAGCTTATGCTCTCCCTCTCAAGATGCATTAAAGCTTTACTGCAGAAGGATCCTTTGTGTGCCGCATCGTTCTTGCTGGCGAGACGGTAGCGCGGGACAGGAATGAACTGGGTGGGATAGGGGATGGAGAGGGTAATAGTGCAGGCTTCAGGTATAGGGAGAGATGAAGACAGAGGGCCAGGTAGTGACAATATTAGTGGCAGGGTTGGGGAGGGGGCAGTGTGAGGCAACCCTAGGCTGTGTTAGAGACCTGGGATGGGGGACGCTTCAGGTAGTTTATGAGGGTGGCTCTAGCTTAGATTCTAATCAGTGGGGGATATGGAGCCTGAGTGGCCACCTCCTGTAGCCAGCAGGATTCCCAGTAGAGGGATAAGGATACCAACCCACCCACAAAAACCTTCAACCCCAAATTTGTGCTGCCTACAAGAAGTCCTGCTACAAAGATAGAACAAAGACTGAGGGAATGGCTAAACTTAAGGTCCATCCTATGGGAAAGAACCAATCTTGGACACTATTAATGATACTCTAGTATGCTTATAAACAGGATCCTGCCATAACTGTTTTCTGTGGAGCTCGACCCAGAAGCTGACTGAAACATACCCACAGCCATACATTAGAAGGAGGTTGGAAACTCTTGTGAAAGAATTAGAGGAAGGATTGAGGAACCCAGAAGATATAGATACTCCACAAGAGGACCAACAGAGTCAAGTAACCTGGACCTTTGGGACTCTCAGAGTTTGAACCACTGACCTAGGAACATACATGATCTGGACCTAGGCCTTCAGCTCATATGTAGCAGATGTGCAGCTTGACTTTCAGGTGGCTCCTGAACAACTGGAATGGGGGCTGTTCCAAAAACCATTGGCTGTACTTGGGATATGTTCTACTAGCCAGGCTGCTTTGTCTGGCCTCAGGGGGAGAGGTAGTGCCTAGCCTCTCAGAAAATTGAAGTGCCAGGGTTGGGGTAATATGCAGAGGGGGTCCCTCCCTCCCAGAGGAGAAGGGGGTATAAGGAAGGGCTGTGGAATGGAGTGACTGGGAGTGGGACCAGTAAGCATGATGTAACCTGAATAAGTTAAAATAAATAATTTTTTAAAAACCAAGACAGAACTGAAGTAGGGGCTTACCCTGACTCTGTTGCCTCCTGTTCCTTTAATTGGGCTGTCTTTTCTGGTCTCAGTAGGACAGGATACACGTAGATACACCTTGAACCTGACTTGAGGATCAAGGGTAGATTGCTACCTGTGGGGAGGCTTCCTCTTTTCAGAGGTAAAGGAGAGGGGAATTCCAGCAAGATCCATGTGAGGACAGTACTAAGAGATGGACTACAGTTGAGATGTAAAGTGAATAAATAAATTAGTGACAAAATTTCTCATGATTCTCCTCTAGAAGAAGGTATTGATATTTCAAAAAATCAGTATACAGAATTATTGAAGGATGTGATACTTCCAGTCTCCATATGTGACCAGGAGCTGACCCTGTGCTACAGCCCTCTGCACCCCTATCTGGCCCAGAGAAAGCTTGTCCTGCAGGAGTTCTGGTGAACCCAGGCTCACAGGCTCACAGAAGAAACAAGTTCCAGTCAGAGAAACAAGGCCAGCTAACACCAGAAATAATCAGATGGCGAGAGACAAGGACAAAAATATAAGCAACAGAAAACAATGCAACTTGGCAACAAGAGAACCCAGTTCTCCCAACACAGCACACCCTGAACATTCAACATACATGAAAAGCAAGATTTAGATCTAATATCAAATATGATTATGCTAGTAGAGAATTTTAAAAAATATATAAATAACTCCCTTAAAGAAATACAAGAGAATACAGATAGATGCCCTTAAAGAGAAAAGACATAAATCCCTTTTTTAAAAAAAAACACAGGAAAACACAACCAAACAGGTGAAAGAATTGAATAAAACCATCCAAGACCTAAAAGTAGAAATAGAAACAACACCAAAAAAATCACAAAGGGAGACAACCATGGAGATAGAAAACGTAGGAAAGAGATCAGGAATCATAGATGCAAGCATCACCAACAGAATACAAGAAAAAGAAGAGAGAATTTCAGGCATAGAAGATACCATTAAAAAAATATTGACACAATAGTCAAAGAAAATGCAAAAGGCAAAAAGCTCTTAACCCAAAACATCCAGGAAATCCAGCACACAATGAGAAGACCAAACCTAAGGATAATAGACATAGAAGAGAGCGAAGATTCCCAACTCAAAGAGCCAGTAAACATTTTCAACAAAATTGTAGAAAACTTCCCTAACCTAAAGAAAGAGATGAACATAAACATTCAAGAAGCCTACAGAACTCCAAATAGATTAGACCAGAAAAGAAATTCCTCACAAAACACAAAATGCACAAAACAAGGAAAGAATATTAAAAGCAGTAAGGGGAAAAGGTCAAGTAACGTATAATGGCAGACCTATCAGAATTACACCAGACTTCTCAACAGAGACATGGAAAGCCCAAAGATCCTGGATAGATGTCATACAGACCATAAGAAAACACAAATGCCAGCCCAGACTACAATATTCATAAAAACTATCAATTATCAACCAAGATATTCCATAGCAAAACCAAATTTAAACAATATCTTTCCACAAATCTAGCCCTACAAGCATAATAGATGAAAAACTCTAACACACACACACACACCAAAAAAAGCACAAAATTAAACGTCTTACAAAAAATCCAAAAGAAGAGAGCCACAAAATCTTAATTTCACCTCTAACAATAAAAATAACAGGAAGCAACAATCATTGGTCCTAAATATCTCTTGACATCAATGGAATTAATTCCCCCAAAAAAGACATAGACTAACAAACTGGGTATGTAAACAGGACCCAGCATTTGCTGCATACAGGAAACACACCTCAGTGACAAAGACAGACACTACCTCAGAGTAAAAGGCTGGAAAAAAATTTTCCTAGCAAATGATCCCAAGAAACAAGCTGCAGTAGCCATTCTAATAGCAAAGAAAATCAACTTTCAACTAAGTTATCAAAAAAAATGAGGAAGGACACTTCATACTAATCAAACAAAAAAATCTATCAAGATGAACTCTCAATTCTAAACATCTGTGCCCCAAATGCAAGGGCACACATATTTGTAAAAGAAGCATTGCTAAAATTCAACGCACACATTGAATACAATAATAGTGTGAGAATTCAACACCCCTCTCTCACCAATGGACAGGTTATGGAAACAGAAACTAAACAGGAACACACTAAATCTAATAGAGGTTATGAACCAATTGGATTTAACAGAACGTTTCACCCTAAAATAAAAAAATATAACTTATTCTCAGAACCACATGGTTGATATAATTAGTCACACAACAAGCCTCAACAGATACAAGAAGATTGAAATAATCCTATAATTCCTATCAGATCACCATGGCCTAAGGCTGGTCTTCAATAACAACAAAAACAACAGAAAGCCCACATACTCATGGAAATGAACAACTCCCTACTCAATGATAACTTGGTCAGGGAAGAAATAAAGAAAAAAATTAAAGGCTTTCTAGAATTCAATGAAAATGATGACACAGCATACCAAAATTTATGGATTACAATGAAAGCAGTGCTAAGAGGAAAACTCATAGCTCTAAGTGCCTCCATAAAGAAACTTCAGAGATCCTACACTAGCAACTTAACAGCAAACCTGATAGCTCTAGAACAAAAAGAAGCAAACACACCCAAGAGGAGTAGACAGCAGGAAATAGTCAAACTCATGGCCAATATCAACCAAAGAGAAACAAATAGACATACACAAAGAGAAAGAAGCTGGTTCTTTGAGAGAATCAACAAGATAGACAAATCCATAGTCAAACTAACTAAAAAGCCGAGAGACAGTATCCAACTTAACAAAATCAGAAATGAAAAGGGAGACAAAACAACAGAAACTGAGGAAATTCAAAAAATCATCAGTTCCAACTACAAAAGCCTATACTCAACAATACTGGAAAATCTAGA
>JADRCH010004255.1:0-19807 GCA_019843965.1 Rhynchomys soricoides
TCTTAGATTAAGAGAGATGTGAGGGCAGCAAGCAGAGCAGTACTCCACAACAGCATGATGTCCTCAGGGCACATAGTCCTCGGGGCAGGTCCACACTGAGGCCCACTGATGTGGCTGTGGTCAGTGGCCTGCATTCCATGAGTTTTAAAGCCCTTTGTCATTCCTTCTGCATGGTCCTCAGCATGGGAGACAGGGCTGTCAGTAAAATGTTTGCTGCACAACCATGATGACCTGGGTTTAGATATTCTGCACCATGTAAAAATAAAAAATATGGGTGTTGTGGTGCATGCTTATAATGCTAGTCTTATGGAGGCAGAGATGGGAGGAGCCCCGAGATTTGCTGTCCAGATAGTCTTGCATCTTCAGAGAACTCCAGGTTCAGTGAGATAACTTGAATCAAAAAAAAGGTGGCGGAATGAGAGAGGAAAACATCCAATATTAACCTTTAGCTTCCACATGCATGGCCACATACATGTATACATACTCACACACATGTGTACTTACAAAATGAACATGTGTTCATGCATACACTATGCACACACACATTTAAAAGCAAGCTATTCTCTAATAACAACAAAAACCTTCTTGGGTCCATGACCTGAAAGAACCTAATAGGAAACCAGGAATTGGGTATCAATCATCTTCCTTTCTTCCTAGCACAGTATAAGAAAGACTTCATGATGGTTGTTTTCAGGCAGATCTGGCATCTCTAGGGGCTAGAAAAAAACAACAAAAATCAATGGCAGGATATCATAGGTCTCCAGCATACTTATAATGGAGACAGTGATTAAATTATTTACCTGTATCACAAATTTTTCTGTGCTTTTTCTTTGTATACTGAATTTAGCATAACTTAATCAATGCTAATCATAAGAGTAAGGTCTGGTAAAACAATTTGGTGATAAACTCTCAGATTCCAACCTATCTGAGATTTGCCAGAAAAGAGGGTGTTGTTGACACCCTTCTCCAAGATCATTTCCTCCAGCTGTTTGGGAACTGCTCAGGCTTGTGGCTAGAGACTGGTGTTCATTCAAGTGCTCCTGGTCATGTGGCTTCTGTTCTGCTATTACTGCTCAGGTTTGTTTTCTGACCTAGTGAGCCTAGAGAAGCCAAGGGTAGGTGCAGACACTTTTGGAGTATTGTTTTCTCTGCTTGTAATTTCGTTTTCACAGCCTGAAATTTGTTCTTTAAGATTCAGCTCTTCAGTTCTCAAGTTCTGGAAGTTAGCTAGTTAGTTCTCAAGTTCTGTGGTTGATTATGCATTTTTGTTTGTTCTTAGCGCCTCCTACAGCATCTGTCACAATGCAGAGGGTTTAGAAGCCATATTCTGGATGAAGTAGACTCAAGGACTAAAGGTTATAGGTTAACCCTGCTTAAATGATGCTTAGAGAAAATCATATGGGGCCAGAAGAACAAGACAGAAGCACAAATTAAGGAAGGAAAGTGAAGAGGACACTAAGAAATTAGAGCAAGACGGGAATGAGAACAAAATCAAGTTTTATGTGAATCTAGTCAGTGACCTCTCGTAGGCTTGTCCATCCTGTTTTCTGTAGAGAGCAGAGAAAGCCCAGAGTGAATGGCATGGGCACAATCATGTCAATACCTCCAATGCCTCAGCCTCAGGGGAGTAGCAAAGCCTTCCCTGGATAAGGCCCATAGTGGTGGTAAAGCTTTCCTAAGGGTTTGGGAGCAAACTATTCATCGGTGGGTACAAAAACTAGTAACTATAGCTTCCTCTTTCTGGATGTTGCCAGACTTTGATTGTTCACCTATAGAGACCTCCTACTAAGACTAGCTAACTCCTCCCCCTATGATGTACCTAATAAACTTGCTGAGGCTCAGATGGAGACAGTAGTTAAGTGCCACTCCATCAAAGTGTGCACACAACACCTGACCCACAGTTTTCTGTATGTACGTCTGTGTGTCTGTTCTTTTCGTCATTCCCTTGCCACCCCTAGTCAAGATTTCAGGACCCAAGAAGTGCTTGATGTAGCAGTCTTCCCTGTATGTTTAGCTGTCTTCATGGCATGACAGAAAAAACTCTCTAGCGGAGAAGTTCCCTGGATCCTTCCCATCTACTTGAGAAAGCTTTCTAAAACCCTAGACAGCTGGGTATGTTTAGAGGGGAAACACAGAGAGACCATGTTGGCTCTGAAGGTCCAGGTACAGTTTTACTAGTCTTCTTCCCAATAGAAAACAGCCTCTGATCACTCAGTAGGTAGGACCATTTGTTCCATGATGGTTGGTGATCTACCTTCTTTTGGTGTTGTCCTGGGTGCAAGAATGCCCTCTAGCTCTTTGCAACTCTCTTGTCATCTCTAAGAAACTTCTGGTCACAAGTCCTAAAAGAAGCTTCCCCGAGCTGGTTGCTACTTAAAGTCTCTGGGAAAAGACATAGGAAAGGTTGCAGCTCCCTTTCACTGGCCTCCCAATTTCTCTAGATTGTCAACTTCCCAAACAGAGCTCTGTAGTCTATCAAACTCCTCCTGCCCAGGAGATCTCAGGACAAGAAAACTCACAGGTTTATGAAAATCACACTAAAGTGAGGAACAATAGGTTTTCTTAGGAAAACACAAATTGCATTTTTTTGAGAGTCTCTTTATACAACTGTGGGTGTCTTGGAATTTGATATGTAGGCCAGACTGGCCTAGAACTCACAGAGATCCAGCTGCCTCTGCCTCCTGGGTGCTATAATTAAAGGCATGTGCCACTACACCTGTCCCAGCTTGCTTTTTGTAAGTGGACAAAGTCCTGAGGTCTGAATCAGTTCTCTAGTTGGTAGCACTTAGGGTTGGACTTTCAGGAACTTAGGGCAGGTCAGTCTGGGGTACTGGCACCTCTGTGTCACCTGTCTGAAGAATTTGTCAATTTCTCCCCTGAGTACAGGTTGACTATCTTTAATAGGTCCAAGAACACATGGCTGCCATCACTTTTCACACCGAATTTAGTGGTAAAACTAGTGTTTAATCATAGTCCCTTTTTTTTTTTTTTTTTTTTTTGGTTTATAACTCCATACCCTTTCCACATTATTAATGAAGCCCAGGGAAGAAGTCCTGGCAGCAAGGTGATCTGGACTGTAAACAACAACTTCCTTTCCCTGATCTAGGTGTCCTAATTTAAGTGTCATAATGCACTATGATTCTCTCCTCTGGGTCTCTGCTCTTCAGAAGTCTGTCATGGAGGCCAATGTGAATATTGAATATAAGTAGAGCTCTGGGTTGGGTATCTAGCACATTTGAGGCAGTCAAGGTAATTCCCTCTCTTGAAGACTGAAGACTAAACTTTGAGATACCAGTTATTTTGGTATATTCAGTATTTTTCATAACTTGGCTTGTTGGTATATTTTTGTCATGGTATTCAGAATAAGAATTCCCCCATGATCTTTTCATCCCTAGAGGAAACTACTAAAATTGCAATTGTGAGCCCATAGAAAAGTGTCTCAATTACAGGAATACTGAAGAATTCACCAAAAGTAGAATTTGGACTATGAGCAAGTTGCCTGGCCACTCTCCATAGAGCTTTTAAGAGAACTATATTACATGTTATTCAAGTTGGAGCTGACAAGCTAGCTGTCTTCTTGACGTCTGCTTGGGGTGAAACCTCTAGGAAATAAAATGGTGCTGGCTACTTACTCTGTCCAATGGCAGTTAACTTTTGTTAGCAGTGTAACCTCTAGTTTGCTAGAATGTTAAGTTGCATCTTTGTTCTTCAGCCTTCATTAGCTAGGTCCCACAGTGCACATTATGCAAGCTTCTCTGTGCTTTAGCTTTTCTGTATTTTACTATCCATTGGGCGAGTCCTCAGGGTGAGACATTGGGTATCATCTGGAGGATGGTCAGAGAAGATGGATCAAAATTTCTGAGAGAGGGTCATGGTGCTTCAGTAGCTGAATGCTTCATCCAAGTTACTTATCCATAAACCAGCTCACATAATAATACCCATTTCTCAGTCCGTGTTAGGGAGCATAATTACCACTTGTGAAATGTTTTCAAGTTTCCAAAGGAAAGATGATACATCACAGCAAAGTATGATTCTCCCAACTGTGATCTTCTTAAGGTCTCCCTGGGGCTAACATAAAATTGCATGAAACTGCCATTGTAGCAAACTATGACAATTATCCATAATGATTCCAGATTAATGTTTAAGGTATTGCTGTGTTCATGAAAATAACAACTCTTAAACTGGCTGGAATTGAATATGGTAAACTAAGTCCTCTGCTATGAGGTTGTACCATTCTTAGATTTGAAAAGCAAATAGAATCCTTAGAGGATTCTTTAAGGATTTACAGATTTGGCACTTAAAAGAACAACTAGCAACAACATTCTTTGTGCATCTAACATATGCATTGTGTGTGATCTCATTGAAATTTCCTAACCAGGTGGAAGAGTAGATTTTTAAAAAATCTCTATTTTATAGAAGAGAAAATCTGAGCCTTGAAGATGTTAACTTGCCCACTTAGACAAACCTGGCAATTCTAAATAGTATTACTGGGAGTGGAGGAAGCCAGATCTGAAGTGACCACCAAGTCCGGGCAGGAGTCAAGGAGACTCTGAACTAAATTAGGATACTTAAGGATGATACTCCACGTCTCTAGTTTGGGTATTCTGACAAGTAGACCTGCTGCTAAGGACAGTGGGAACCCAAGATGAGAAGATAGCTGAGACAGTAGATGTCTGGTGTAGGGTAATGTGATGTTTGGATGGTCAGCAAATCTGGGTAGCTTGGGGCATGGGAAGGGAGTTGATATGCAAACTGGATTTACTGGCAACTCTGGTAGGTGTAGCCCAAGGTTCAGTCAATTTTGGGTGACAGGTGTCTGCAATGATCTCACTGCTGCGGTACTCCACTTTGGCGTTCTCCCTCCTTATGACTTCCACCCAGCAGTCATCGTTCTCCTCCCCCAATGTTCCCCTCCTCTTTTTGTAGAGGCTCTGTCCCACAAGCAGACAGGCTGGTACCTGGGAGCAAAAAGAACCACCGTCAATCGGTAATCTCCGGCTTCTGGCTAGCTCGGGGGCGGGGCTCAGAGCGCATGCGCATCGTAGCTACGGAAGCCGGAAGGCGTGTCAGAAACGGTTGCTCTGGTTTCTCCTGGCGGCGGCGTTGGCGACGAGGCTGCCTTTGGCAGCATGAACCCGCTGTGAGGCGCAGGCTTCGCCGCGCGGGGGGCGGGGGGAAGAGGAGGACGCCTCGGCGAACTTCTCCGCCATGAACCTGAGGGGTCTCTTTCAGGACTTCAACCCGAGGTGAGGCGGTTACGCCGGCAACGCCAGGCGAGGGCTTGGGTTCGGGTAGCGGCTGGGAGAGGCGCGGCGGCCCCGGCACTGCAGTCTGAGCACCCAGGCACCAGCCCCAGGCTCCTTATGGCTGCCAGCTGCTCTCGGGAAAGCTGTGTCGGCCTCAGAGTCCGTCCACCCGCTTCTTCCTCCCGCAACTGGTACCAACTGGCCGTAGCCCAAGTTGCCCAGCTTGGAGACGTGTCCTCCCGGAGGGAAGCCCATTGCTCTAAACTCGTCCTTTTTCATTGGTATTCCAACTTCTCTGTCTCAATTTCTTCTTTTATTTTCTCACCGCTCTGCCTGCCCCCATTTTCTGTGCCAGGGCCATCTCACTTGACCCTGACACCCCCAGCGACCTTCCCACATGTTTCCTCTAGTTTCAGCTGTTGGGGTTTTCCTTGGATTTATGCCTGTCCGCCGTTCTTCGCTTATTTGTCAAATTGATGTCTGAGATACTGAATTTTTAGAGTCATTGCCAGGGTATGGTAAATCTTACATAATGCCTTTGAGGGTGAACCTGATCATTTCCAACGCATTTTTCTTAGTCTTCTCTATAAGTTTATTCTCAGGAAGTAGATATCGTCCTGCTTATTTCCCAGACTTGAAATACCTAGTGGGCAGTGTGGAGAAAACATTGGCTAAAGTATATAAATCTCTGTCCTTGCACTTGCCAAACTGTTTTAAAAGTGTTCCCTCTGCGGGCTGTGAGCTCCCAAAGCAGAAACCACTTCCTGGTTGTTCCCTTCCACATCACCTCCCACCCATCTGTCATAGAGTAGACTCTTATAAAATGTCTTTGGGATTAAACTGAGTCAAGACCTAGATTGAAGACTAGACCATGAGCAACCAAATGATTCTTTATTCTTCTTTAGTAAGCTGCGAGATGAGTTCATTTAACTGATCTTTTAAGTCTATTACTATTTAAAAGGAGTGTCTGCTCATTTATTTATAAGTGGAAAGACGTGCACTCAGGTAAGCTAGTCTTAGGCACTTAGGATGCTCGGCAGTCCCAGCCTGGAAGTAATGGGAATATAGATAGCTAATTTGCTGTATTGTGCAGTCCTGAGAATGGCACTTTCTTGGCTGTTTGTTGGAGACTGGAGAGAGACGGAAGGGACTATTTGTAGTGCAGTCTCCTTGAGAATGCTAACATTTTAAATTTTAAAGCCACTGTACTGGCCTGGGTGCTCTTACTGCCTTTCTGTTTATATTCTGACCTTGATCTGTGGTCAGCATTGATGGCCTTGAAGCTTCTCTGCAGAGAGGAGTTCATTTAGAGTAAATACCAGAGAACTAAGCTTAGTTTTTGTTCTACTGCTCCTAGGATTCGGGCTTATCTGTAGGACAACTGTGTGGGTTCTGAAGCTGGACAGGTCTTGTGTATTTTCATTGTTTGGAGAGAGTGATAAGAAACAGAAGTAAAGGCTGAGTTGTTTTGTGTCCTTGGGCAACTCACTGTTTATCTGTTTTATCTGTAGAACGACTATAATTGCTCACAAGGCTATTGAACCTGAATTAATGGCTGATTGCACAATGTGTTACAAATAAAAATTTCCAGGACTTGTTTATTATGGGACAGATAGTCCAGAAGCTTCAAGGTGACTAAGAGTTGTGAAAGCCAAATAGTGGTCCACTGATAACACCCTTAGCCAGTTTTTCCTTTATGTGGTTTTTTTTCCCTTCCAAATACTAAAGTCTAAAGTGTATAATGAAATACTTCCAAGAGATTTATAATGACCATCAACACATTTATTTGTGCTTCAATTCTAAGTAGAATAAAACACATCTTTTCCTGAAAAAATTAAAGGTCTCTTGTATCCCACCATTGTCCTGGTTTGATGTCTTTAGTGGGAAGGAACAGTGTTACCTTCTTGGTGTTGGTGTTTCAGGGATGCAATGGCCAGGTGATATTAAGAAGTAGATTTTTCTTAGCTGATGGTGTTTCATATACTGTGGATGATCTAGCTTTTAACACTGTATTTTAATCTTGCCCCATACTGATGAAAGCCTTTCAGACATCTGGAGAGCAAACTGGGGGGTGTTGACAGGAAAGCACCCTGTGCAAGGACCTCAGATCTGTGCTGCTGTTTTATTCTCTGTCTCTAATTCAGAACCAGTTCACGAATGGCCCTCTTACTTCAGGACTTCATCATGCACTGATCATTTATAGGACAGTTCCTTCTCTCCTTGACTCAGTTCCCATTTATCATTGAAATATCTGTTCATTTGGTAGTTGCTGAAGGAAGCTGTCCTGGCTTCCTCAACCTGGTCCACTACTCCCTGCTTGTAGAATATCATAGTCTTCCTTGAAGAGGCCGTATCTGTGACCTTGCATTTGTCTTTGTTTATTTAATTAATATTTCTCTTTCCTACTGAAATTCAAGACATATGAGGCCAAGCCCATGGATTTTATTGTTGTAATTTGTATCCATAGATAATAGCTGGCTCAGTAAATATTAGTGAAATGAATGAAAACTCACCAGAGTGTTATAACAGTCTAGAGCTCCTTTTTTTACAACGACTGTTTTCTTGCTGGTGTGTGAACTATTTATTTTCCCTCTCTCTTCCTCTGTCCCTTGACAGAGTGTAACTGTTCCATTGACAAGATGGGAAAGAACAGTACAGGAGAATGTGCCTTCTTAACTTTGGAGATTATCACAGAAATAGCCACTGTTATTGTTTGGTGGTTCCCAAAGTGTGGACGGTTGCTCCATACCTCCTCTAGTACCTTGCAAATCTTGGTCACTGAGAATTCACTGCAGTTTGTCAGTTTTCTAGAAATTGTAATGACACAGAATGATCGAAACATGTTTAGCACCCAGCTGTGAAGGGCTGACAGCTGATCCTGTTGTTTCCATCTGCCCCAGAACTGGTTGATCAGGAGCTTCTTTTCAGAATTGCCTTTTAGTTACAAAGGTAAACTTGTTGAAACTTAACTGTGTCTACCAAGAATACTTCTTGACTGTGTGAAGCCTCTAACAGCTTTATTGACTAAACAGACTATTAGAAATCTACAGAATTGGAAAACTGATTCCAGAATGTCCCTAGGAGGATCTGGAAGTACATGGCTTTAATAAGCAACCTGACAAAATCACAAGGCCTTGGAGTTGTTTACTATTTTAGTAGAGTTGTTATTTGTTAGAGAAGGCCCTTCAGCAGTGGTAGTCACACTGCATTAGAAGGGGGTGAGAACTCTGTTTAGGCTACTGACTCATTTGCAGTGGGATGGGAGTGTGGTACATCACTTAGGTATTCTAGACTGGAACAATGAGTAAGAAATGCCTTATTGGGATTGTTTATGTGGACATATAATACTAATGTTTACAAAGTGCTTGTATGCTCCATCATCTAAAGCCATTCTTTAGTCTTTGTAAGCTGTTTTTAATCTTAATTTTTGGGAAAAAGGTGAATGTGATTGCTGGTAATGGTTCACTAAAGGCCTCTGCAGGCACCAGGTACATACATGGTATATAGACATACATACAGGCAAAATACCCATTCATATAAAATAAAGTAAAATTTCCTGAAAATAATTATTTAAAAAGAAGGATCAGTGTGTACTGCAGAAAATGTGTGCAGTGTTTTAAACATAAATGATGTTGAGCTTAGGGTATAGTTCAGTGGTGTGGCACTTGTGCGGGTCATTAGGTTTGATTCTCCAGCAGAGTAAAAAATACATAGTGTTGATTACTCCAAGCACTTGTTACAGATTGTATTTTTAAAAGCAGGCCACTGATCTGTCAGTATTGATAATGAATTACTGTGTGATTGCACATCTGTTGTTGGGGCATATAGAGCCACTGATAGCCAGAATATTGTCTTGACTTTTACTGGTTAATTGTTGTTAATAACGGCTGTGGCTTATTTGCACCCACCATGTGTCAACACAGACTTGGCAGGTTTTGTTTGTTGTTCAGCATCCTTACTCTTTACAATAGCCCTACAAATCAGATCACAGCCATGTTTCACTTTCTAATTTTAACACATTTTTAATGTATTGATTGTGGGGTAGTGAGTGTACATACGACACTGTGCTTATGGAGGTCAGAGAACAGCTTTCAGGGGTCATGTCTCTTCTTCCTGCATGTGGGTCCTGTGGATTAAACCCAAGTTATCCATCAGGCCAGTGGCAAACGCCTCTACATCCTGATCCATCCCTCTGGCCCCAAACAGCTTAATTTTAGAGAGTCTTGGACTTCTCTAAAGTCATATGGGCAGTTATGGACCAATTCAGGATTCTAATCTAGATTAGGTTCCTTCTGAAGTTTTCCTCTTCATCCTTCATGCCCCTTCCTCCTGTGTCAGAGTACGTCCAATATACTGAGGAGCCATTCTAGCTAGTATTTGGTCAGATTGACATCAGATAGACATTTGGGAAGAGGGAATTTCAACTGTGAAAATGCTCAGCCTACTATGTGCCACTTCCTGCTCTGCCCTGGCTATGACTTTCTGGTTTCTTTGCTTAGTGATGGTTCATAAGTGTACAAGGTGAGTAAAACTTAAGACAAAGTACTGAATTCTAGGTGTAGGTGCTGTATAAGTGATAATATAGTGAGTTATGATCCAGTGGTGAGAAAAATGATTACCAAGTAAGATTTTTACATCTCTCTTTAATAACCCTACAGAAATCATAGATAAACCTATTATTTCCACAATGTTTCCACTTACCTTTTTCTTAATGAATCAGTGTAAGAAATTAAGATGAGCTATGTGCTATAAGGATGGTTGAGTGTCCATCTTCTTCACTGGCCTGGTATTGTTTAAGAATGATTTTTTCCTCTGCATTTTGTGCTTTTGTATATATTTACTAGTCAGGTGCTCTTAAACATTTTTATCTTAATAAAACAGTAAAGATTCCACTAAAACATTTTTCCATATGGTAATAAAGAGATACAGTCCTTTTAATAATTTGTGAAAATATCCTTAGCTTGTCAGTTGGAGCCAGTCTCTCAAGTCATAAACAGGAACATGTGGTCTACAGTATGGTATATGTGTAGGGCCAGCTTACTTGCATTCATATAGACCTGTGTCTGTACTCTGAGCAGTAGATTTTCCTGGAGAAACCCAATGGCTCTAAAAAGAGTCCAGCTGTATTCATTTAATTTAGAAGTTTTATATAATTTATCTGTAGTTTTAAAACATAATTTAAAGCAATATTTAGAACTCTTATAGTTAGAGTCTTCTCTTTGTTGACTATTCATGAGCCTGAGCAGTAAGCTTCTTATGTGTGTATATATATGTATATACATATATATACACATATATACACATATATATACATATATATATATATATACATATATGTATATATGTATTTCAGAAAGGACTGTAGCTTTTATGGCACACTGCCCAGTGGCAATACACTTAGGCGACTAAGTCATATGTGGATGATATAACTTCATTTTAAAGACACATCTATGGTGTGAATGTAGGATCAAGATTTTGTGTTTTGGAAACATAATCCTCAAATTAGTATTTTTAGAAAAATTACTATTTTAATTTTGTATGATTGTCTTGCCTTCATGTATATCTATGTACCACATGCATGCAATACACACAGATGAGAGAAGAGAGCATAGGATGCCCTGAAACTGGAGTCATAGAAGGCTGTCAGTTGTCATGTGAGTGATGGGAACTGAACCTGAGGCCTCTGCAAGAACAGAAGGTATTCTTCACTACTGAGCCATCTGTCCAGCCCTTTAAATTAAAATCCTAATGGCCTCAGAGGCAACTTGAGAGATTATTAGGATACTACATACTTGAATTTTACAATGTCAGCTTCAGAAGCAGGAAAAAATGCAATAACTTCGTATATCTTGACATCTGGGTACAAAACTAAATTAATATTCTGTGTAATGAATTGGGAAGAATAGCCAGTCTGCAGTAGATTGGTACAGCAGTGGTCAAGTGGAGGAAAAATCGGTGCTGTGCCAGATTTTCCTGCGATTGGAATAATTTAGAAGAACAACTAACAGATGAGACTGATTATTTGTATTAGGGTCTTTGTTTTTCCAGTTACCTCTGGAAGCAGTTTTGTGATAACCACTTCTCGTCTTCCTGCCTCAGGCAGATCCCATACTTTCTTTTACTAGCTCCCATCTCACTTTGTCCATACTCGCATTCATACAGATATTACACCACATCGTAGCTGTGACTCTGTGTAGACTTCCATCAGAAAACACTTGAGAGCAGGGGACTTAATTACTCACTGTCGTTTTCTCCACCCCAATGCAGTAAGTGTTCTACATGGAACTTTTAAATAAATTGTTATGAAATTCATGACTATAAAACATATTTTTACCATATTTTATGTGTATGAATGTATTGCCAGCATGTATGTCTGTGCATCTAGTCTGTACAGAGTCCCTGGAGTCCAGAAGAAGAGTTTGTACCCTCTGGAACTCAAGCTATAGTCAGTCATTAACTGCCTTTTGAATACTGAAAACTGAACCCATGTCCTCTAGAAAAGCAGCTAGTGATCTCAACTGTTGACTCAGTTCTCCAGCACTTAATTAATGACCGTTTTTATGAGCTGAAACATTTCTGTTATTTCTCCTCATTTCATTATCAGATATTTGTTAAAAATGAACTCTTTTTCACATTTTGCTTTCCTTCTAGTAAATTCCTCATCTATGCCTGTCTGCTGCTGTTCTCTGTGCTACTGGCCCTTCGTTTGGATGGCATCATTCAGTGGAGCTACTGGGCTGTCTTTGCTCCAATATGGTTGTGGAAGTTAATGGTCATTGTTGGCGCATCAGTTGGAACTGGAGTTTGGGCACGAAATCCTCAATATCGGTAATACTGCTTTATAAAACCCACTCGTCTATATCTTGAGAGAACAAAATCTTGATAGTTCTCACTAGAGATAATATAAAGACAATTTCTTTCTATTTTAAGTTCTATGAGAACTACAGTCCAACAAATATTTCTCATCAGGGTTTTGAAAATATAGACACTCGTTATGTATTTTCTTATAGAACAGGTTTAGTGCCTAGAAAGCCTACAAGTGTAATACCACACACCCCAAATATAGAAATGCTTTGCCTTAGCAGATTAAAAAGCACAGAAACACTCTGTATCTATAGTTCTCTGGCCATGTCTATCAGGGATCTGACTTCTGTAGTTTACTTTTAGAACTGGGCTTCCCTTTCTCCTCCTCTAATCTTATTAGTTAGATCTGAGGGTGAGCTAGGGCCAAAGGCTATGAGTCCCTCACTCGGATAGGAACTAGGGAGTGAGGTAAACTGAGAAACAGATGTTAAAAAAGAAGGTAGAGCTTTGGGGGTCATGGAAGTGGTGGCAGCCTGCTGTGGCTGGATTCTGTGAGAGTTGCTACATTTCCTTTCTCAAAGGTAAGGGGGAGAGGGGGAGAGTGGAGAGAGTGAGGACCATTAGAAATCTATAGCAGGAAGATGAATGCAGATGTTCCTGATAGAAAGGACAATGAGATACAAACAGCTGTTCTTGTGAAAGAATATAGAAGATAGGGCCATCTTGGCTTTAAAAACTCTTGATTATCAACTTTTAAAAGAAGCTATAATTTAGACTGTATAAAATGCATATCCCATAGGCATGTAGGACTTTCAAATCTTAGCAAATGAAGGACATTAATGTGTGAATATTTCTTTCCTCCCCTGAGATTATAATATGCCAGGCTGTGGTGGCATACACTTTCAATCCTAACACTTTGGAGGCAGAAGCAGATAAATGTCTGAGTTCCAGGCCAGCCTGGACTATAGAGCAAGTTCCAGGATGACCAGGGCTACACAGTGAAACCCTGTCTCTAAAAACGGGGCGGGAGGAGGGGAGGGATGAATAAATGAATAGATATATTTCAAGACTGATTTTTTGTTGTTATTCATATGAATGTATATCGTGTGTATGAGGACACCCATGGAGGCCAGAGAAGGGTGATGAACCCCTGGGGCTGAGTTATAGGTGGCTGTGAGCCGTCCACTGTGGTGTTGAGCACTAAACTCAAGTGCTCTGGAAGAACAGCGAGCACTTAACCACTGCACCATCTCTCCAGCCCTAATCTGTGCTTTTTACGTCTCTTGTATCTCTCTCTTTTTTTCTTCCTTTATTTTTTGGTTTATCAAGGCAAGGTTTCTCTGTGTAGCATGCCTGGCTATCTTGGAACTCACTCTGTAGACCAGGCTGGCCTCGAATGCACAAAGATCCACCTGCCTCTGCCTCCCAAGTGCTAGGATTAAAGGTGAGTGCCACTGTGCCTAGGTTGTATCTCTCTCTCTCTCTCTTTTTTTTTTTAATGGGAAAAATTCAGATATCTAATTCTTGTTTCTCAAAAAGAAAATCACTAGTTGATACTTAAAAGTTATATGTATGTACTTTCCCCTCTGTTTTGATATTTTTCAAGTAAGGAAAAACAGTTGTATTTTTGGCTGGCTGGATGTATGGTATGCTCAGGCACAATTACTCTCTTGTGACCATTATTCAGGAGTATGCTAGTGAGGAATTACCTGTGACCTTCTTTTCTCTTTGTTCTAGTCTCTAGGATATTTATCACTCATAGGGCAAGTGTGTCACAAATCTTTATGTGTACTTTGAATGAACATTAAAGGCCTTTCAAATGCATTATAAACATTTTTAATTTTTGTTTATTAATAGTTTATATTTATACAGCTAATTAAACAAATTTTTAAGCAAAACTTTAACTTTCTTTTTAATTTACAGGTTTAATTTATTATCATACTAAAATAAAGATTAATAAAAGAGTTATTACTTTTTAATTTGCATTTTAAAGTAGCACCTAAGAAAATTGCCATATCTTATTGAATGTAACCTACATTTGCAGATGAAGCTAAAATTATATTTATAGAATTGCATGAAATATGATTTGTCTAGTTTTTAATTCAGTGAGAAGTCAGGATCATGAGATGTAGCAAAGTAATTAATAGAATAAGCTTGGAAGTAACTCTGAAAGTTGACTTTAAAGTTAGGAACTTAAGTGTTCCTGGATATTTGCAAGATTGTCTATTAAAGATAGGCTTAATTTAGCTTTCTACTCCATCTTTTGTTTTTCATATTTATAGTTGAAATTCAGCATGGGAATTGACTTAGTGTTTGCTGTGCACTATTGTGGACACTTGTACTGAGGATTCTGAATGTGTTTTTTCTTTCTCTTCTTCTTCCATCCCCTTTTAGAGCAGAAGGAGAAACGTGTGTGGAGTTTAAAGCCATGTTAATTGCTGTGGGCATCCATTTGCTCCTGCTGATGTTTGAAGTTCTGGTCTGTGACAGGATTGAGAGAGGAAGCCATTTCTGGCTTCTGGTCTTCATGCCATTGTTCTTTGTTTCCCCAGTGTCTGTTGCAGCATGTGTTTGGGGCTTTCGGCATGACAGGTCACTAGAGGTGAGATTTGTGTATTTAATCATGTTTTTACAACATTTACGATGTCAGTCCCTTACCCTTCATCAAGAACAGACAAATCCTTAACTCTAGATTGTGGTTTACAGAGAACAAATACCTTCAACTTTCTCCTAGTGTCCTGTCTTATAAGCTACCTGTGTTTGTCAGTCTTGTGAAGCAACCAATAAGATAGATAGAGACATAGCTACAAAGAGAGAAACTTTAAGGAATGAAGCCACATGGTTGTGAAGCTGGCAACCTATATCTCTAGAATAGGCAGGCAGGCCAGGGACTCAGCAGGAGTTGACACTCTAGGTTTGCTGAATTTCTTCCTTTCCAGGATAAAGCCTCCAACTGTTTGGATGATGGCTACTTACCCTACAGTATTGAGAATAATCTCCTTTAAAAACTTGATGCTGTCACAGTAACACATACCCTAGTATTTAATTAGATATCTTGGTAAAATAGTCCACCTGAATTACTAAATAAAATTTAATTGTCTTACTACTTCGTCCCCCTGTGCTGTCACTTCTTAGCTGCCCTCTAGGTGCCTTATCCTGATATATATTTATTTTTAAATCAAGTATCTATGTATGTAAGCCCTTTAGGCCCAAGAAGAGGACATATAGAATTAAATTAAAATGCTAAGACTAGTAATAGTAATAAAGAAAACAATTGTGGATAATATTCATAGCTTCCTTAATCTGTGCCAAACATTTGGATGGTCACTTCACAAATAGCAGCAACTTAGTAAATATTTACAACAACCTGTGAGAGAGGTGCAGTTGTTTTCCCAGGAAAGATAATTTCTTCATGGCCACACATTAAGGAGAAAGGTCAGAATTCCATTTCAGTCAGGGCAAATCCAAAGCCAGAGCAATTAACTAGAAAGGAACTGAAGATACAAAGCAATGTACTGGTAGATTTAGAGGGGAAAGGGTAGTAGTAGATCCCCTTTCCCCAACACACTTCTTATCTGAGATTTGAT
This sequence comes from Rhynchomys soricoides, assembly GCA_019843965.1. Lineage (NCBI taxonomy): Eukaryota > Metazoa > Chordata > Mammalia > Rodentia > Muridae > Rhynchomys > Rhynchomys soricoides. Next base: position 15,638 of record JADRCH010004255.1, read on the forward strand.
TTTACATGGTTTACTTGTAGTCCACTATGGTCTGAAAATGTAGTATCATAAAATAAGATGTTTGGGAGGAAGACCACATGCATACTATTTTGATTAGAGTTGTTCTGTTTAGTAATTATTATTGTTAACCTCTTACTAATTTATAGATTAAACTTTATCATAAGTGTGTATATATTGAGAATAAACTATATAAAAGGGTTAGTATTTGCTGCAGTTTAAGACATCCACAGGGAATTGTAGAGCATATTCTCCATGGATAAAGAAAGTGTGAATGCAAATGTTTTGTCTCCCCCGTGCAGATAAAATAATAGAAGCTGAACTTAGGTGTAGGTTAAGAAGAAAAGTTCGCAGAGAAAGAGGAATACTAGGAAACAGGACCTAGACTATGAAGAGTGACTTAAGTCTTACTGTTGTAGAAGTGGTGAAAAGCCATGATGGAGTGAGTGTGGTTGGTAGGGACAGGTACACTGTGGAGGGAAAACCTTTCCCAGTCCACTTTTACATTCTCTGAAGTTCCTAAACACCTTTAGGAAGTCCAACCACTTCTTTTTGAGTACTACTCCCTCCTAGCTGCTTACTAGAGACTGCTGGAAAAAGTCACCAAATTGATGGACAGAACCATCGTAGGTTGATGGTTTGCATCTTCAGCCAGACATTGGATTAACATGGCCAGAAAATGCTTGACCCCAAACAGCAAATGTTGTTTTGTGGTTATATGTGGAGAAAATTATATTCTTTTTATGGATAAAGAACATGTGTGCATACTATGTATTATCTACAAAATATATACAGCACAAAATTTTATGAGAGGTGCAACTAGGAAACAAATGTGTAATGGTGGTCCTTACAGCATGGAAGCAATGAATCTAGGTAGTGCAGTCCAGTACCATCTGTAGGTACACATGGTTCCTAATTTCTCCAGGGATATTTGAGCCTTTGCCCGTCTTAAAAACCTTCGTGTTCTATATCTTCTTTCTTCACAGACCTGTCTCTTCACTATTTGTTCTAGAATTTGTCTATAGTTATCCCAGAAACTCTGGTCTCAGTCTCTTGGTGCCCCCTCCCCATGTTATCTGAAGGAGAAAAGAGAGTTGCCATGTTCTCTCTTTCTCTGCACAACACAGAGCAGCTTGTTCAGATGTACTACTGTACTAGTCTGTTTCCAGTGCCTGATACACTGCCATATTCCTCACTCCTCATTCCTCACTTAATCTGTACTCACTCAGCTCTACTCCACATCGTCTAGGACTTGGCAAAATGTCTGGGGCCCAGTATAGTAGGCTCCTTTCAGTAATTTATCTTTTCAGACCACTGACCACTATGTGTTAGCTTTTGCATCTAGTGAGCAAAAACCACAGAGAAACAGCTTTTAGATAGAATTAAAATGTTATGTTATGGATTAATTAATCTTCCAGAAGAACTTCCAAGGTAGTCAGTCTGTCATTCAGTCTGCAGAATGGATATTACTGGCAGGTTTTATTCAGATTTATAGTGAGTATCATGTGCAAAAAGCAGAACAGAAAAGGTTGAGAAAGCCTGTCATTTGGGTTTTTGTCGTAGTTACTGTCTTAGTTGGGGTTTCATTGCTATGAAGAGATACCATGACCAAGGCCACTCTTATAAAGGAAAACATTTAATAGGGGCTGGCTTACAGGTTCAGAGATTTAGTCCATTATCATGGCAGGAACATGGCAGTATCCAGACAGTCATAGTGCTGGAGAAGTAGATGAGAGTTCTACATTTTGATCCTAAGACAGCAGATCCACTGCCACGATAGACCTAGCTTGAGCATAGGAGACCTAAAAGCCCACCCCCAATGACAAAGTTCCTCCAACAAGGTTACACCTCCTAATAGTGCTACTCCCTATATGCCAAGCATTCAAACCCATGAGTCTGTGGGGACCATACCTATTCAGATCACCACAGGTACATTTCTGTTGCTGTGATAAAGTGCCCTGACCAAGGCAGAGTATAGAAGACAGAGCTTATTTGGGTTTACTGTTCAGATGGATACGAATCCATGATCACTGAGGCAGGAGGCATGATGGCCGTAGGGGGAAGCTGAGAGATCACATGCTCAACCTCAGTCATGAAGCATAGAGAGACTTTTATCTCAAATCCTATCCTCAGTGACATCCTCCTAAACTTCCTGAGACAGTGCCACTAACTAGGGGCCATGTGTTCAAATGCTTTAGACTGGAGGAGCATTTCTCATTCAAATCACCAACGGTGTATAAGGCCATGTGAAGTTGGGGTTAAAGACAACATGGCATTGAGAGTATTAGACTTATTAAGAAGGTTTCAACTATTTTACACCATGACAATAGGAAGGTATCTCTGAGGGCTCTGTAGGAAGTTCAGCTTCAAAGGTGTAAAATTTCTCACCTGGAAGATTTTCCCTTTTTGCAAGAGAACACTTCAGGGTCCTTTGTTTGTACAAGAAAATCTGGGAATTGTTTCCCCATGTTTTTCCATCCAGGTCCTCAGTGGCTGCTATAGGCATGGTGTGAGCAGTGGTAGACCTTGATGCCATCTACATGTTGCTAATTTTGCAGACAAGAATTACAGAGTCACAAAGGATTCTGCTTATATTTCAAAAGAAAGCCTGTAATGCATGGCAATGTGTGCCAAAGCCAGCAAACAAGCCTTGGTAGGACAGTATACAAAGGTGTAAGTGTGAAGCCAAGATTCAGTGGAGAGCCCAAGATGCTACATGTACCAAGAATGTGGGATATCTGTCAGGGAAAGCTATGGTAATGGAAAAGTTCTCATAGAGCTATAAAGGAGGACCTTGGACCTGCCAGTGGACTGCATGTTGAGACAGTAGAAAGGACTATATTTTAGGCATACTAAAGAATGGAGAGAAGAGAAACTCTTTAGCCAAGCAGACAGATGGCCTGAGTAGGGACTACATCTCCAGCTGTCAAAAATGCACTTCTGAGAGATGGCTCACTGATTAAAGTGCTTACTATGAAAACATGAGGACCTGAGTTCACATTCTGTCTTAGCTTTATTGCTGTGAAGAGATACCATGACCAAGCAACTCTTATAAAAGAAAGCATTTAATTGGGAGCTTGCTTAAACTTTCACAGGTTAGTCCATTATCACCATAGTAGAAAGTATGGCAGCATCCAGACAGGTATGATACTAAAGAAGAGAGAGATCTATATTCCAGATCCAGAGAGAGAGAGAGAGAAACAGACTGGGCCTGGGGAAAAACTTTAAACCCATCCCCAGTAACAACTTTCTCCAACAAGGCCATACCTCCTAGTTCTTGTAATCCTTCCAAACAAATCTACTCCCTAGTGACTGAGCATTCAAATATATGAGCCTATGGGGGGCCCCTCTCTTTTTTCATTAATTAATCCACTTTACATCCCGATTTCAGTCCCTTCCTTCTGGTCCCTCACACAGCCCCTTTCCCCATTTCCTCCCTCCCCTTCTCTGAGAAGGGGAAGCCCCCCTCCTGGGTATCATCCTACCCTGGCACATCAAGTCATTGCAGAATTTGGCACATCCTCTCCCACTAAGGCCAGGCAAGGCAGCTCAGTTAGGGAAACAGGATCTACAGGCAGGCAACAGCTTTAGGGACGGCTCCCACTCCAGTTATTGGGTAACCCACATGAAGGCTGAGCTGCACATCTGCTACATGTGTGGGGCCTAGGTCCAGCCCATGTACATGCTCTTTGGTTGGTATTTCAGTCTCTAGTAGCCCCAAAAGGTCCGGATTAGTTGACTCTGCTGGTCTTCCTGTGGAGTTCCTATCCCCTTTGGGCCCCTCAATCCTTCCTCTAACTCTTCCACAAGACTCCCTAAACTCTGTCCAATATTTGGCTGTGGGTCCCTGCATCTATTTTCATTTGCTGCTGGGTGGACCCTCTCAGAGGACAGTTATGCTAGGTTCCTGTCTGCAAGTATAGCAGATTATCATTAATAGTGTGTCAGGGACTGGTTCTTGCCCATGGGATGGGTCTCAAGTTGGGCCAGTCATTGGTTGGCCATTCCCGCAGTCTCTGCTCCATCATTGTCTTTGCTCTTCTTGTAGGAGGGGCAAATTTGGAGTTGAAGGATAAGTCAAAGGACACTGTCAATAGGACAAAACGGCAGGCTACAGAATTGGAAAAGATCTTCACCACTCATATATTTGACAGCAGGCTAATAGCCTATATA